>JAQFYM010007297.1:0-10573 GCA_034694785.1 Agrenia bidenticulata
ACGGTAACTGCTTATTTTTTCTAAATAAAGAATGGCTTTACTACTTTATAAGTATTTAGATGAAATATTTTTTTTTTCCACGCCCAAGTTATACGGACAAATTTCCACGGCGGAATATTTTCTATACGACAGGGGTCAATTTTTAAATACGACAGGGGCATTCAGTAAATTTTTCATTGGAATGTTTCAACCCAAATTAAGGGGCAAAATTCCAATGGAAAAAATATTTCCATTGGAATTTTTTTAAACGTTAAAAATTGATTTTCCTATGGAAAGATTTTTTTCATTGGAATTAATTATGTCCAAGGTAAGCTATCTGGGTCATTTTTTTAGCCATTGGAAAAATATAATGAAAAATTGCAATGGAAAAATTTCCAAGGAAATATTTTTGGTAAAGGCCCCTAAATGAACTTTACAATTAATTAACAGAAATAATAAACCATTATATACAAAATTGAAATTGCGATTACAAAGGTACAGTAATATTACAAATGAAAGCGGTCAATTTGTTAAAGTAGGCTTTTTTATAATCAGAAAACTCATACTCACTGAAACAGTTTGTCTGCTCTTTTTATGTAATAAAAAAGATAATTGAAAAGACTAAAACAAAAACAAAGCAAAAAAGCATCATCAAAATATAAGTCGTATTTTGTAGGTTTATTGCGTAAAACGAATTCTTGGGAATAAAATATCAATAAGAAGATCACCTAAGCCTGTTGTTTAGTGAACAATTTATTTGAAAGTAGAAAATCCTACTTATTTTGACATTAAAGTTGTATAACAATGTCACTTACATCTTCAATATGTGTGCAGCATTTTACGGGGACGCAGAAAGACTTTTAAAATATATTCCTGCTATATTTTTAGTAAAACTAACAGCCGAGCATTTGTATTCTAGTAAAGCCTTTAATGATGAGACATTTACCCAGAGAAAACAAAGATCCTGCCACCAGATAAAATTGTTTTAAGGATGAACACGATTAAAAAGAATTAAAGGTTATTTCGAAAAAAAAACTTCAAGAATTTTTCCAATTTATGTATCTATAAGGTTACTATTTATTGTTTTTTACAGTTTTTAATATATATTTGCGTTAATATAACTATTAAAGATAACTGTTATAGTGACTTTAAACTGTATATTAAACATAAAACCTATTCATCGCTTATGCTTATCTAAAAAAAAAAGAATAATTGCCCACCTATTTTTTTTGTGCATATCTAACTGCATTTCAGACCCTGTATTTTGATCCTATGTTTTTTCTTTTTCACAATTTTGATGCTTGTCGCTTTTGTTAACAATAATTTGTCATATTTTTTGCTGTTCTTCGTTTTGATATTGTATGTTTCTCAGGCTGTCATTTTCTCTGTACAGAGTTTTGGTATATATGCTTAATTTGCTTTAATGATGCATTATCTTTTCATTTTTAGCAAGACTAAAACACATCTTAGTTTCTTTTATTTTTTTTTTTGTTTGTATACCACTTCTATTCGTCTTGTGATGGTAAAGTCATTAAAAGGTTCTTTACTCTACTTTATATTTCTTTTACATACACCCACTATTCATTCGATTTGTTTCTCTATCCATGTATTTAAATATAGGGTGGGATACAAAAATTAAGCCTATAGAAGGGGTATTATTTGTGTAAAGTATAAGGTACTTACAATTTACGTATAATTCACTGCATGCAAAACGTATAAATCTTTTTTTTTGCAGTCAAAACAGGATTTTTTACAATAGCATTCATTGTAATCAACATTTATTGTAGGCAAAAAAGTATTTTGCATTGATCAAGGCGTACTTAAAGTGTATACGACTAGTAGGATCTACCATGCCCATACAAAAGCAGCTTTATTAGGCGGAATAATGCTGTAAAAGATTTTACTAAATATGAAACACATATAATGGTGATTTCAATGTCAGAAAGTCGTTTAATTTTGTATAAAAAAGTCAGGCCAAACCTATGGAAGTGTTTTCTTTTGGTTGCAAAAAGTAGAAAATAAACATATAGAATTGTAAATTTGTGGTAAAATAAGAAAGCAAAACATCTCAAATGATTTCACATGTTTGTTTTCATTTACATTGGCCTAGCCAGGGGGGAGGGGCACAAGGGGGCACGTGCACCCCCCTAGAAAAAAAAACGTAGCCTGAATTTAAGGGGGGCTTTTTTTAGGGACTCAAAATATGCGAAAAAAATATTTTCATAAAATTTATATTTTTTAAAAATTCTTAAAATTTTTTGCAAAAAATATAAAATATTTTTTTTTGTCGTTCTAGGTCGTTAATTTTTTGTGCCTCCTCCAAAACAAAATCCTGGCTACGCCACTGTTCATTTAAACTGTGACAAAAAAGACTAACAGGTTTTATAATGGAGTATAACAACATATTGGAACATCGGCCAGTTAATCGTGGTTTTATAAATGTCTTCGAGAAGAATATATGTTGGTGGTTTTTTTTTGTACGTAACATACTTTCTTTTTTCTTTCAGCCAAAAAAATGAAAACGTGCAATTTATAATTTCTATAGTAATCACTGTTGAAACGCTAATGGTTTGATCTTATGTATGCGTCAAACCAACAAAAAAAAATTAGTGCATGATGATGATTTGGTAGCGATTGATATTGGATGACTGACGGTATTTACACCATTTTGTCATTTAATATCGCAGCACGTCAATTACCACCCGTTTTTTTACAGCATATGAATTGTTGAGAACTTTTTGTTCTCTTTCAGCACGGAAACTAACAATATTAGCAACCGTAATAATCACTTACATATTTGAAGAATATATATTCTTGTACCTTTATTTAGAAGAACATGGCAATGTTATATCATATATGCTAATCAGATAATAACTATATTTAAAGCATGCGTTGGACATTTATCTGTTTTGGACGCTGGAGATGTTATCGAGAAAAATTATTTACCAAATAAAAAGCGAACCTCTAATTAATGTACCAAAAAACAGCTTTAAAAATAGAATTATTTGTTAAATAGCGGTCAAATCTACGTGCCTTCAAAGTTTAATACAACTTGCTAGGTAGAGAAATAAAATATGTCAAGATATCTGAATGGAAGATCATTTAAACTTATATAATGTTTTTTATGTCTCCGTAGTACCATCGACCACAGAAAATCTAAAAATCAAAGGTATATAAGCGTAACTTTATGCAATGTAAATAATGTCTCTACTGCTAGAGTTTAGTACAGTTTTATCAATCTTATGATCGTTTTTCAGAAACGTAAAACTGAATTGCAAAGTTAAATCAAATTTTTTCCGTCAGCAACAGACGAAAACGTAAAAGGATTCAAATCTGCAAGTCATAAATTTTTTGTGTACAGAAATAGTCGTTGGCTAATGTAGAAAAGAAAAAATAAAAAAAAATTGGATTATAAGAAAATGAATCTTTATTCTATTGTAAAAAATTAGAAATATGCGGTTAATTTTTTAAAGCACTTTTTTTACCATAATTTTACAAAAAAAAGATTTGTGCAAGCAAAAACAGCAAGAACAAACAACATACAAGAACGTTTGTTCAGTGTTTCTGAAAAAACTATATAAAGTCGAAATGAAGTAATATCACCCAATTCGATTAAAATGTTAATGTCTATATACCACGGTTGAATTTTTGTTGTATCATTCATATGTGATTGAAACATTAAGACAAATAAAAAAATCAAATAAAAAAACTATAATATTTCTGTTTAAGTAAAATATTTGGTTATAATGTAGTTGTAAAAAATGAGTGCATTATTTTTTAATTTGTAATATATGTTGAAAATTATAAATATACATTTAAAACATTTAAAATAATGTTTTTGTGGCTTAAATTACTTAGATAGCGTTTTTTATATTTCCTCCTATAAAAAAAAGGGTTCAAAACCAGAGACACTAATCGGTTTTGCTGTCTGAAACACATCGCATATACATCTTTAAATGCAAAAAAAACAAAAAAAAAATAAAATAAAGCAAACGATGTAGTGCACGGTAGATCCATATTTTTTTTTATATGATAGCATGGTAAAGCCTGCAGTAATATCACAAAAATTTTTAGATGTGACAGGCTACAATGGTGAGTGGTATATTGAAGTAAGACAACAAATATAAAAATCACAGCTTAAAACATGTACTAATTTATTACTTCCATTTTTGAATGCAAATTAGAAAACATCTGGAGCTTCATACCTTTCTGTTGTGTCTGGTCCGCTAAAGGCAGACACTAAAATATAGTGTATTTCGCGCCCGTTATTAAATCCTATAACAATATGCACAAAAAGATCTAAAAATAGCGTTTGGGCACGGTTTCTACGAGATCTCATAAATCTGCGCATGTTGCGCTTATCAAATGTCAAAATGGACATCTAAAACAAAGATTAATGTATGTTTTAGATGTGGATAAATTCGAAACAATTTGACAATTTGATTTTTATAAGACTTATAAACACAGCATTTTAAATATAGGATATTACCATTTTATAGTTTTTATGCCAGCTTCTAAGAAAACTAAGACATCGAGGGCGTCATTCAACACCTTTCTTCAAAAAATACCTTGTTTTATTGTGCAAAATATTTTTTTATTGGCTTCTATAAAACTTATTTCTTAAAGTTATATAAAAAAATACGTATATTGATTTTTTTTTATACAAAAACAATAAAAAACCTTTCTTGGGTCGTTAAGGATAGTGAAACCAATTATTTACGATGTAAAACTGATTTAAACTAGACTATATAATATTCTTTATGATGTAGTATTTTGCAAAGAAAACTATAAAAAAAAACATATCTATCTACTTTCATTATAGCGAATGATACAAAGATTCGGAAATTATATAGAGTACAAAATTTTTACATATTTTTTAGTATGATCAATATAAGCGGAAAAAAATGACTTTCCGCCCATAACTCAAATTGATTTTACTAAATAATTTTATATTTTTATCATGTATTAGTATTTTTTTAAGACAATATTATATTTTTATATTTACAATATATACTATATTTTTCAATTGTTATAAATATGACCTCTTGATACTACTAAATACATTTGATACTACAATCAAAATTTTAAATTTCAATTTGCATTAGCTTGTCGCATTTAATATTTTTGAACTTATTTAAATAAGCAATACATCAATAAAAATGTATACAGAAAGTAATGGCTTTGTTGCGACGTAAAGTGCTTATACCTGGCGCAAATTGTGATATGGTGTACTTTTGAAAATCTTAGACTAGTTGTAATATATTTTATATGTTGTGTTTTTTATATAATTTCTAGCTCACTAGGTTCTTTTGTAAAATTTTACAATATATACACTTTCATAGTTTATTGATAGTTTTTATCTGCAATATTCGTATCTTTAATAAATGTTAGTATGTTATAAACAATAAAATACCAAAAAAAAAATATTTTTTATGTTGTATTGTAATATGAATCATATGCCAGTGTACAATCGTATATTTTGTAAAAGCAAAGGGCTTATTTCATTATTCCCTTTTTTTATTTTCTAATTAATACCCAATTTTTATTCTCTAATTTTATTATTGCCCTGTAATGCAGCAGCTAAACAATTAAGATGGTCAGGCAAAAAAACATGGATATGTAGAAGTATATAAAGAAATATCTGTGGTTAAAACAAAATATTATCAAGAGGGACACGTTCACATCATTTTAGGATTTTAACGTTAAAATAAAAGAGATAGTTTATAGCAGGCGCGTACCGAGGGGGGGTAGAAGGTGTTCCCGCCCCCTTCGGCAGAAAATTTTTCATGCCTAAATTTATACGGGCGTCTTTTTTAGTGCTGATATTTTTTTCATTTTAAGAAACCAAAAAAATAATTATAAATATAAATTGTTTCAAAAAAAAATATAACTGTCATTACATCGAAAAACAAGGTTTTTAAGCCTAACTTTTACATAAAAACAGTGACTACCCCCTGGCTCAAAAATTCCGGCGTACGCCACTGGTTTATAGTAAGAGAAAAAGTGTCAAAGGTAAAAAAAGAACAACCAACTCGCCTAAGTAAGTATACCCTGTTAATTGTAACTATAAAGCAATATGTGCTTTTAGCAAGAAAGATATAAATTATTTACATTTCGAAATATATTTTGGATCATACCTGCATAAACATGAAATATACTATGAAAGACAACTATTTTTGTGTCTAACTTACCATTAGCAGATTTAACACTATCAGCCTCTGAGATTGTAAAAATATGGAGCAATTTGTGCAATGAGAGACCATTCTTACCCGCATCACATAATGCGTTAGAATGAAAGAAAACCTTGAAATGTAAAACTAATAATCAGTATGATTCACTTACATCCATTAGTAAAAGAAAAAATATGATATGAGATTTTTTTTTTAAAGAAAAAAATATATTTTGTGATCCTTTTCCACATTATTCAACGCCTCATTTCATTGTGTAGCAAATAACAGATAAGGTTTTTTTTTTTTTCAAAAACGCACATTTATATAAAAAAAAGATACTGACTTGACAATTCTTACATTAGTCATACATATCACACTACAAAATATTTTTCTTGTAGGAACTTTAAATTGCACAACGTCAAGATACAATACCTAAGCAATTTTTTTACGCATGATAGTAAAAAATAAAACGTAATATAGCAGAATATGTATTTTACAGCAATGTGATTTGGGATTAATACAGTCAAGTATCACAACTTAATATAAACACGCCTATCTATGCGTGTAAACCCTATTAACCTGAAAATTACTGCCACAATTTAAAAATCTGTAAAACATAATTTAATTTTAAAAAATGGGCAAAACTTTTACAGCAAACTCTGTTTAATCTAAAATAAATAAAAAATATTTTAAAGCACGGAAAGTGAAATGTGGATTTTTTTCAACCAACCCCGGCAAACAGGCAAGTCCAATATCCGGTGTCGAGATATACCAAGATAACAAACATTGCAGTGTTATCCAAGAAAAACAAATATGCGTAAATTTTAGAGCAAATTACCTGTAATCAGGATACAGCAAATGTTTTTACAAAGAATAGAACATTTTTAATATGTCACCTGGTTTAAAAAATGCAAGGATAAGTATACTCATATATTCTACATACAAACTCGACAGTAAGCGAACATACACGAAGACATCCTGTGTACAAATGCAGCTTATATAAATGCAAAATATTTTTAAATATGTCGTGGATTTAAAAGTTAAAACTTGTTCATGTCAATTTTTTTTTTGCTGCAAAGAATTTAATGCAGCCACGTTATAGCTGTGGTTGTCAATTTGATCTATATATACACGATTGTATAAACAGACATTATCAAGTGAAAATCTTATGGAAGCGTACAATAACAATATTAATCTGTACGTAATTATATATCTAGAATAGGCATTTTATATCAACATAACAAGTAAGCAAAAAAAAAAAAAGGCATTGGACAAAGCAACAAGAAGTTGTAATACAAAATAGAGAGTTTTAATGTAAACTTAATGCAAGATAAATAAATTACAAATATTTAAAGTAAGATTTCGACTAGAATTATTCTGTTGCATTTTTTTGGTAGTATTTTTTCATTAGTGTTTTGTGTTTTTTTGTAATAACACTGTATTTTTGCTTCCTTCTTTTATTGATTTCTTGATTTCATGTTTTTATATCACTGAATTAACTAGAAATTTATTTTTAATTGCGAAAAAACTATCTGTTAATTAGCTCTTTAGTTTATCCATTAACTTCATAGACATTGCATCTTTTTATTTATTTTTATTTTGTTGGAAATGGTCGTTTATTTATTTTCATAGTCATTGATCTTTTAATAAATAGCTCTTGTTGTGATATAAATTTATTTTTCTGATAAAGTTTCTGTACTATTATTTTTTCTTATACATCCGAATTGTTTTTTTATGTTTTAAATGCACATATGGTCATATTATACATTTATTGGCTAGCCTGTGTAACAATATTTAGCCTTTTATTTTTTATTTTTATTTTTTTTCTTTCAATGTTCAGTTCAATTATATTTGGTTGTAAAATTTCTGTTTTTTTTTGCTTATAATTTGTTTCTTTATTTAAACGTCATATATCTTAAATATTATGAACTTTGTCCCTTATTGAACATACTTTTTTTTATTACCGGATTCTTCTTTGTATACTTCTAAAACAACCTGTTTGTTGAATAAACCATCATATTGTGCAGCCCTTGCATTAACGGGTAATAGGGTCTGTAACCCTGAGGCCTTGGGGTTTTCGGAATTTCGTGCAAAAGTTTTATCAGGGTTTACCCCGGGGTAGAACTTAATCTTATATACGGTTTTTTCTTTTGTTCGCATGTGAAAAGAGCAATCTAAAATGTAAATGACAAATTAGTTTTTTTTTTAAAACAATAGAAGGTGCATTTTAACCATTAAGGGTTTTGATTCACTATAATCAAGCAAATTTGTACAATATTTTAGTACAAACTAGCGTAAGCAAACAAGTTTTTTTACAAAAAAAGTAGTATTGTAAAGAAGGGTATATTACAATAAAAACATACATATGTAAACAAGTAACATGTTTGTCATTGCAAGGCATATATAGACTTACCTAAATCAATCAACAAAATAAGAAAAATAAAAAAAAAGGTGCGTCTCTCTTTTTCGTTTTTAAAATAGAAGATTTACAGTATTAAGTTTACTTTTGAATATAGAAGTACATGTATATAAAGTCAAAAAAAAAATTTTTTTATTTTAAAAAACGTGCAAGCTGATATCTGACTGAGGCGTATCTACATAAATATGCAAACATCTTTTTGCAAGCTATTTTTTAACAGCAAACGTACAATTAGACAAATAGACAAGAAAAAAAGATATAAATAGTCTGCATAACATTCTTGTAAGAGCTATTCCGAATCTTTTTATGAATAATATATAAAATAGCTAGAAACATATTTTATAGTTTATATTAGATCGGTAAATTACGGGTAGATTTCAATAATTTTTTTTTTAAAAAAATTGTGTTGCTAAAACATTATACAATGTGAAAGAATGTAATAAAAGCGAGTTAGGCAAAATTACTAACCAATTTTACATAAAATGTGCATTTTAAGTATTTATATATACTGTCAAGTTGACTAAATAATTGGGGTTAATTTTTTTTGGTTAAGGAGAATGTAAAACAGTATTTTTTTATACGCGCAAAAAGTATAAACAAAGTATTTTGCTATTTTTTATACATATTTACAAAATAAAACCATATCACCACGTAATAACCTTAGGTGGTATTATAATTTTTTACGTAACTAAAACTCGTTTTTATTTGTTAAACAAGTTCGTTAAACATTCTATATAAAAAAGTAAATGAGCAAGAAGATGTGTAAAAATAGTAACTTATTACACTTTTTATTTAAATGCTAAATTTTAATTACAGAAACGATATCAAAAAAACGAAAATTTATCTTTTCATTCTAAAAAAATCCTTGTAAAAATACTAGATAAACAAAAAAACAGTACGCTTTTTTCGATAAAACCTGCCAAAAATAAAAAATGGTGTAAGTTATAAACACTTGTACGATAAAAATCAAATATATAAAATCGTCAGTCTATAAGGTTTTATCGCAACTTAAATATATTAACTACCAAAAAAAAGGTTTTGTTTGATGTAATTAATTATAAATACCCCTTATTGGTCAAAGTGTTTTTATCTGGCTAAAAAAAACTTCTATGCATATATTTTAATTTATAAAAACAGCAAATAATATAAAAAACAACGTAGTCTAACTTAAAAAGCTTTAAAATTGAGATTATAAAAATCCAAAGAATTTAAACTTAACTTAATTCGAATTAGAAATGGTCGTTTTATTAAAACCTATAATTATAGCGTAAAAAACTTATTATATCAGGCTTTTTCATACATTAAACGTAGTATTGAACAGTTCACTGTTAAAAATACTTTAAATAAGAATAAACATGACACAGTTTTGTTATACAGAACACTAAATGCTTTACGACGGCTTGGTTTATATAAATTAATGTGTTATGTCTAGATGTCTAAAATATACTAGACTTTACACCATTACCATCTATAAAAAGTGCTATTACAAAATGTAATATGTATAGCTAATTTCGTTCTCGGGCTTTTTTTCGTTTCTTTGTAAAAACATATGCTTGCTTATAAAAATAAAGCGTGATGAAGCCTGTATGCAAAATCATTACCTTAAAAAAAAAGCTAAAAAGCACTCAGCTACTACAAAATAACATCTTAAGTGGGGTTTTACCAAAAAGAGTGATTTCTAAATTTGGATAGTTACGTAAAAGACCATGTTAATTTTTTTTTTGATGTAGGGTTTTTTTCTAGTTACATGTTTCGTTGCATTTTTTTGCCTACGTGTACTTTTTTTACATAAAAAACACAAGGCCTTGGGTTTTCCCTGGGGCCCCTGGTTTACATACGGCCCCGGGGTTTCACAGAAAAACAAAACCCGGGTTTTTTTACCCCGGGGTTTTACAACCCCTATAGGGTATAGATAAATTTATGCAATAAAAAATGGGGATTTATTGGAAAACAGGTTAAAAAAGGGTAAATAATATGATATGTCTTAGTTGATACACGGTTTTTG
>JAQFYM010007298.1:0-10570 GCA_034694785.1 Agrenia bidenticulata
AGTAACATTTAAATAAGTACAAGTGTAATTAGTAAAAGTGTAATGATTGGATTAATTCAATCATCGGGCATGTAATAGATATCCTATATATCAAATATAAAAATTATTCATGTTTTTGGGTAAATGTTTATATTCAGTATTGCCAAATATTCTGCAAGTTTCAGTAACATAGAATATATAATCAACTTATTCAGCATTCGCAGGTGTATTCTTCATTTCATCGTCGAAGGAACATTGATATTCGGAAAAATAAACATCTGGACGCGTTCTTTTTAAATTTCCATTATAATAACTTGATGTTCTGATACTCACATCATATGGAGATGATATTGGTACTGACAGCTTTCTCGTCTTCTTTGGCAGTCTATTGTCAATCAATGATGATTTACTAATCTTACTGCCCTTATTATATAGATACGCAAATAATGAGTTTTCAGTTGTATAAAGGTCATGATCATAATTTCCGTTTGTCCCTGTATTGGCCAGAACGAACCCAGTATTGTCTTCATTGTACGATGAAAGAAAGTCATTAGGAATTCCGTAATAATTCTTAAGATAGGTTATGTATGATTTATTTTGAGCATTTGCCACCTCATTACCAACCCCATGGAATTGACAAACAAGGGGCGGAAAATAATCCAAAGGTACCTCAACGACAAATGCACTGAATTGAAATTTAGGCAAAAAAATAAATATATTGCTTATTAAAATTGGACAGAACATGATCCAGCATATATTTTATATTATATAGCTTCTTATATTTTAGATTAATCTATTTTTGTAGGTTTATGCAAAAACAAGCAGATATTTGCAAAGTTTAAAATAAGCGCAGAATAATACTACAGGGGCGAGCAAAAGATTTTAAAAAAAAACATAAATGTAAATTATTTCTTTACATTAGAACCCTATTGAAACTTCTGAAACCCAGAAAAATTTAAAAGAAAAAAATAGTATGAAAAAGATAGTATAAAAAATAATCAGAAAAAAGAAAAATATAACTTGAAAAAAAAGAATCATGCAATTTATATTTTTTACTATTTTTAAGCATTTAAAAATTACTAAAGAACTATACAATCTAATAAAGAAATACACATCTAAATGAGATTAGAATAAATCCAGCGCAGTTCCCGGCGATCTCATAGAATTAGGAGCATAGTGTGATACCGTTTGCATTTATTTATGGAGTATGAGCACCACTTAAAATATCAAAGAAATTGTCTTCCTGTATTAGTGCTCGTTGCAGGGTAGAGAAAAAGCTGCCTATAGGCGAGTTTGTCGCTTTTTTGCTTTAGTAACAAAAAAAACAAAAAAGAAAACTCGCCATGGAGGAAAACAACAATACACTAGGATCATTTGTGTTTTAAAAAAAGCTAACGTCGTTTTTTGTTTTAGTGTGAATGTTTTTTTTTACTTAAAAGTTTTATGTTAAATTCAAAAAAAAATGTTTTCTTTAAATATGAAAAAAGACAGTTTTCAGTTAAAAGCATAATCATTTCAACAAAAAACTGTTTGCAATGTTTGAAAAAACAACTAAACAGTAGGCTTGGCCGTCATTTGTAATACATTAAAAAATAATCTTAAAAGATGGGTTTTACAATCTAAAACAGCTTTACTTTTGAAAAACATTCAATAGTGCCGTATATTGCGATTTACATACTATTTCTAAAAGCTCTAATTATCTAATAAAGAAACTTAGGTTAAGGCGCTTTAACGATACCAATTAACCTTAATTCCCTGTAAGGAAATTACTTTAAAAAATACAAACAAACTAATAATTCACCCGAATTACAAAATTTGCAAAAAAATGATACCCATATATGCCCACATTCACCAAAAAAAAAAAGCGATTAAAACAAAAATCTGAATAATATTCCATTATGGGAAAAGTTTTCTTTAAAAAAAAACGAATATATAAAAAAAGTTATTTACAAAATTTTAACCCCGTAAGTGATTACTTTGACATACAAAGTCATCCAGTAAAAAATAAATAAAAACAATAAATAATATTAACCAAACTATAAAACGAAAAACGACAAAAAATTTGTAAAAAAAAATGTAAACATAAAGAAAAAAGCATAATTAAGTAGCAAGATAAAATATAATGGTCGATATTACAAAAAAAAATCGAGCTAGCCAAAAGGAAAAAAAATTACAAAAAATACAACGATTAGAAACAAACTTTAATCCTTTTAAACGACAAAAAAATACGTTACCACACCATCATAAAACATTTTCCAGAAATAAAGTTACATTTTAAAATCTGAAAAAAGACGTATTGAAAATAGCAATGATTTTAGCCAAACAATAGGATCGTAAAACTAATAAAAAACGAATTTCGAACTGACCATGAATAAATAAGACTGATAAATTGCATTACTTAGTGAAACCTACAAACACTGTCCAAACCGAACAGCAATCAAAACAAAAACAAACATGAAAAATTTTCCGAGCTTTTTGGTATTCAATAATTTCGCCCCATCTGCACAAAACATGTAGATTTAAATTAATGTATCGCATTTTACTTAACCAAAAAAGAATATTGAGTTTTAAAATCAGCTTCTAAAGTTCAAGAGTATCAATACAAATGACATAAATATATCAGATACAGATGTATCTAATGACACGTAACATCGTAAAGCAGGAAGTGACTAGCGCAAATGCAGCACAGTAAAACTATACAATTGAGTAGTTTTGAGACAGAAAAATATAATAAACATAAAAAAAAGTATTGACGCCACAAAAACTATTATACGAAGCACATTTATTTATAGAAAGTTTTACGAAAAAATAAGCAATCGGCAAAACTACTGATTCTATATTAAAATACAAAACATGAGGGGCAAAAAATAATTCAAACAGGAGTGGTGGTGTAAAGATTATAAAAAAGCTGCAAAAAAAGTATGGCTGAGCAAAAAAAACGCAAATAAAAATAAAAATAAAACTCTAAACAATAAAATATTTCTAAAAAGGTTTTGTATTTAATAAGAATTTTTATAAACAAAAACACAAAAGAAAGCACTAGGTATATTGAGAATCACAAAATAATTCAAAAAAAAAGTTTTTGAAGCTGTTACATCTTACTCAATCTACTGATTTTTAATTCGAATAGATAATGTTTTTAACAGGCTAAAGCTTCCTGGCATCTACTAAGATAACCAGCATATAATCTACGCTGAACAAACCTTCAAAGTTGTCTTAAAATACAATTGTTTAGTGGTAATTTAATAATTTAAACTACGAAGAAATCGGTCATACGTAGTGTAAGAATAAGTTAATCTTGCATTGCTTACCATGTATTTTTGAGTTACAAAAAAAACAGTTAATGGTTATGTCTGATCAATGATGTTAAAAATGTTTTGCCTAAAAAAAACGATTCATGCATTGATAGACAAGCGAAAGGATAATACATCACCACCAGTACATCAAGGCTACTCGTCGCCGTTTTCAAGCCGTATTTTACGATTGCTTAACCCGATGAAACATGTTATTTTATACTATAGAAAGTAAAATATATTTTTGGGTTCTTATAGCTCATGACATAAAAGGTTAGCGAAGTTTACTTACCATTAGTTAAAAATGAAGACAAAAGAGACGTATAAACGTGATATTTACAAATTGAATTAATGATGCGTAGCGAGAAATTAACAAGTACGCTTTAAAAACAAAATTCATAAAATAAACGACATTAATAAAATTTTTTTTAGGATTTTTGTCCTTTTTAAATGTTAAAAAAACAAAAAAAATCACTTTATAAAATACTTTACAACGTTTTTCGTGTATTTTTTCTTGTTGTTTTATTGCATAGCTTAAGTTTATTTGTAAAACAAAAAAAAAAGTTGTATCTATTGTGTGATAATCTTGTATGAAAAACGCCTAAAATGTTTTAATCCGGACATTATACTTTCAGTGTATAATTGCAGGTTCAAAACACGTTGACGCCAAAAAACTGAACATCCAAAAGGCGGTTTTAAAGTGTAGGCGGTAATTAAACTTGCAATTTTGAGGTGGTTACAAGCATGGCAATGGCTTAGATTACTTTGTATTGAACAGCGTAACATTTTTGGAGGGTGTAAGCTATGTGGGGTTTGTTTCCATCTTTTTTTTTTTTTGCAAGAAGTATAAAGTAGGAAAGATTGATGTTTTTTTCTGTTAACGCACAGCCGATCTTTCACATTATTGTCTATAAAATATCTTAATAAAGCAATACTCAAATGTAAACAATAAATAAGATAAATTGTAGCATAACAGCAATGGACGATAAACACATAAGTTTTTGTTTATTTTGCAATTAAAAAATATGATATTTTTGATGGACACAATGCATTTTTGTAAGAAATCTTCGGTTTTGGTTATGGATTTGTTCTTTTGTGCATTTGAAGACGTACGTTTTAATTTGAAAATTTTGTTGATAACTAACACACTGTCTGATTCATAATTACAATTGTTTTATGTGTTATTAAAAAATTCTTCATGCGTTTAGAACACCGTCTTTTTCAATTTCTATTGCGTCTTTTTTGGGTTGTTAATTTCTTTCTTTCATGTGTATATTTTTTTCTTTGAATTAAAATCATTATTTGACTTGAGATTGGTGTATTATTTTTTTCGCAAAAAATCTTTATTGTTTAAATAATTTTGCACTAAAGAAAAACACTACAAAAACATATATAAAGGCCCCTTTACTAAGAAAAAACGAGTCAGCAAATATATTTTTGACACAAAGCAATATTAGTTGTTTTCTTTTAGATATAAAAAGAATGTCTGTTCCGTGTTTATCATGTAGTAAACATGTTAAAGTAAATTTTAAATTGTCTAAATACTCTTGTAGAAGGTGGAAACCTTAATAAAGATGTAGCTTTAGTAAAGCATTACCGTTTGTCTATATAAACAAAAACAAAAACTATCAACTAAAAAATATCTAAAAGGAGTTTTTGAGTATGCGAGTATACGCGCAAATTGTACAATATAATATACGCACGCATGAATCATCAGTACAAAACTATACAATAAACTCAACGAAAATATGGCGCACTTCTTAAAAACTGATTTGGTCGCGTATATCAATGGTAAAGGTATGGTAGTTTTTATAGACATGCGTTTTTTATGCGTCGAAAGTATTTAATAGAAAAAATGTTAGCCGGGCTGAAGTGGGTTTTCAGAGATGTTTAACATAACGAAAGCAACACGTAGTTTTTTGCATTTATAGGCGATCTAAGTTATGATTCTTTTGTAGAAAAAGTATCAAGACGATTATTACCAGGTAAATAGTAAATATGAACATGTGAAAAGGTTATTTTACGGCATGGCAATAGCTTCTGGCATTCGATCTATATATCATACTGTATGCCATAAGGACAAACTTCTGAAAACAATAAATCAGTGTCCATACTGAAAATAGCGAGGGATTCAAGTCATCTTTAGAACGCAATTTACTGAAAGTCGGTTTAAATCAAGATTCAAAAAAAAATCAAAGCAACAAGAAGCATAGTATCTGTTTATACAAAATTTATAAATATGCTATGTATTTAAGATGTTTGCAAGATTTAATAAACCAGGAATTACCTTATTTATTTATTTAATACTTTGTTTTTACAAAATTTAAGTATCTTAAAGAACATTACCAATCAATCTAATGCATATGAAAATATAAATATATACAAAAACCTGCAGAATCGATAGGTTGGCTGGCCCATTTTTTAAAGGAGTGACTAATATCACAGTCAATAATATATGTATAATTTTTTTTTGTATCAGATACACTGCTTCGGTTAATGAACCTGCATTTTTATTTATCAACTGCAAAATTTGCATTTATTATTAAAAAAAAACAAACTTTCTAAAATTTTTCTTTACCGCATTTTTTTGCGTAAGAGGATAGAAACACTAAGAAAAAATTATAGTCCGTATGACCTGGCTTTTTATATATTTTTATACATGCTTCCTATTTCAAATACATGTATACATCATTTTATTTTCGTAAAAGCTTTATATTAGAATTAAAATTAAACATAATAATGTAAATTCTTTTTTCCTTATAAAACCTAGTATTTGCAGTTTTTTGCAACAAGTCATTTTTTGACAAATAAAACGCTATTAAAAGGCATCTCGTACTAAATACATGTATTTTGTATACGAAAATATATATAGTAAAATAAATATGCCCCAAACATAATGTAATACCTTTACAATTAAATTATGCAGTTTAGAAAAATCTGTCATATGATTTTCACCGATCTTTTATTTTATGCATGTATAGGTTCCAGAAACGATATTATCAGCCCTGGTTTTATTAACGTATAATAATCGTAGTATAATATAAACTTACCTTCTATACATTTGCGTAAATATCAACTTGTTACTGTGTTAGTTTGTTTACAATGTATATCACATATAAAAAATTTGTATTGAAAAAATCAAGCCATAAAGCAAATAGCTTGCGGAACATGTTTTTTTGGTGGTCCTGTAAAAAATTTCAACATGAAATGTTTATAATAAGTCTTTTTTCTAAAAAATATTGTTACAAAATGCAATTAAATTTTCTACAGTATAAATATGGTATAAGATATACACATTTTATTTTTAAAAATTATTATTTTTCTACGTTTTTCAAGCCTATGATTGAAAACAAGGTTTCAATTTGATCGAAAAACGCAAAAAAATACTTCGTATACCTTAGTAAAGCAATTGTTCTTTTTTCTTGTATAGTTTACATTTTTTTATAAAAATAATATCTTTAGCTGATACATTTTCAAACTTATTTTATGCAAGTTTGTTTTGTTATGCTCTTTCAAACATACATTATTATACATTTTTGCGCACGTTTAACAAAAGACTTTTATATCCATTAGATATAATGGTATATCTTTAATATACCCATTACTAACGGACTAACGTTGATAATATTTTAGAATTTGGCGCTAAGTTTTTGTGTTTTTCGTGCGTTTTAATAACAAAAACTATATAAATACAAATTGAAACGCAAACTCATTTGTGCTTTTGCTATATATTAATAACTCAAAAAAGGTAATTCCTCATAAACTGAAAGATATTGAATTTTATTCAAATAAAAATAATATTAAATAATATTCGCGCATAATATTATTTTTAATATATTGATAATTTTTTTCTTTTTTAATTCATAATAGATATTAAATAAAAAATCCTATAACTAGTAAAATAAGTAAAAACTCAAAAATACAAAATTAGTTTTCTTTCAGTAAAAAAAGTACTATAAATGCCATATTATACATTTAAAAAGGTAAAATATGTTTTAAAAGGCAGAAAATCTTGATTGCCGGCATTCGATATATATCTAAGCCTTTTATCTTACGCTACATCATGCTGCGTACGATATTTTTTTAATGTCATAATACGGGCCCCTAAAATCGTTAGCAAATATAAAATAATACCATGGCAGATACGTCAATTACGAAGGGTATAATTATATGACTGTATCAGGTAATTTTTTAATTATGCGTTTTAAAGATTTTTTTCTTTGTTTTTGAGGTTGGATTTTAGTCATCACCTATATTTACTAAATCTACTACGATCATTGATGCATTTTGGGTAGGAAAGAAATACAGTAATCATGATGGTACATCAAAAAAACGTCTAAAAGGTGCAAAATTGACGGGATCAAGTATATAATAGTGTTATATACAGTAATTATGGTAGTTTTGCATTTTTTTAATATTTACTAGTACATCTTAGTATAGATATTTTTATATTTGATATCAATGCTTTTTAACAAATTATAAGATGCCAATTTACAAAATTAATGGCTAAACAGTCTTTTTTAGCAATTAATTGTTTTTGAAATGCTTTTATTTGCAGCCCATAATTGCTACTAATTTTTAGGGCCCTAGTCATAATGCAGCAATACGGCAGTTAAAAGGAGAAACTTAATTGTTTAATACATTGAAAATATACAAAATTACTTAAAATAGATATCAACATGTTATTGGCAGTTAAAATATTAGATCTTTATAACTATAAATTTAAATAAAATAATACATATTCTGTTTATGGGTAGTATTTCAGGCAGTAAAAAATATGTTATGTCAAAACAAAATATCGCAAAAAAAAACAAAAGAAATTATTTTTTTGTAGTCATTATATACATATAGTGTTTTTTTTTGTCGCTAAAATTTTAGTTTTATACAACCTATGCACAAAACCTGTTTTATTGTCATGTTTTGTAATTTTTATGTTTTTTGGTTATATTATTAAAGTAAATTTGCTTTTTTTACACTTTTCTATGTGTTGCTACTTTATTAGTATGCTTTTTTTTTGTTATAAAAAAGTCGCACTACGATAATCCTTGCAAAACAAACAAACACATTTAAAAATTTTATCGCAGTTTAGTGCATGCTTTTTGTTTGATTGTAGGGTAGAATTTGTCTTTTTTTGTTAGACTGCATTAAGCTGTAAGTACAAACAATTGCCTAATTCATGGCCGTTATTCAATTATTATGTTTTTTTTTCCAATATTTATAAAATTATATTTTTTTCTGATATATAAATATATTCCAATGTAGTGGTGCCTTGGCATGTTAGACTGTTTTTGTCCAGGTATGTTCAATATTTTTTACTCGTTAGTTTAAAACCAAAAAAAAAATTCTTCATATTCATTACTTTGGAGTTATTTTTTATATCTAAATAAATTTCGTTTTATACGACTATGTTGCATAATGTTTATACTGCAAAAACAGCGTCAAAACAGTTAACTGTCAAAAACAATTTGTTACAGTAGTTTACGTTGGATTAAAGTATTTTAACAATCATGAACGTTTTTTAAATGTCTGCTCAATTATTATTTTAAGAACATTCTCTTTTATAAACTATTATAAGCATTTATTTTATGTATTTTTGTAGTATAGCAGCATGTAAGTAAAAAATAAGTGTCTTTACATTTTTATTTAAATGAATACATCAGTAACAATATCTAAAATTAATGAGTTTGATGCTCTTAACTATTGTTTTTTTTGTACTTTTTATGATGAAAAAGATGTAGTCACAAAGCAAATGGTATTTTGTATTCATGTATATGCTTAGTTTGCAAGTTAAGTGACATATATTCATTGGTGATTAAAGCGCTTTTATTTTTACCCCTTTTTACACTGGACACTTTCTTTTGTCTGCATGGGGTAGCAACGTACGTATCAGAATACATTATAACAAAAAATGTATACAATATAGATTGAAAGGAGTGATTACTTTTTACTACATAATTGTGAACGTGCACTTATTTATGTTTACAAATCCGCTTATATGTTTTTGTTTTACATTACGGGTTTTAAATAATTAGGAAAATTTTTTTAAGAGATAGTTACGTGTTTTTCGATAATTTTTTTATAAATTTTTAGAAACATTTTTTGTTGTTTTTCGTTTTTTGTTTTCAGTTTTCTTTTTTTAGCTAGCTCGATTTTTTTTATGTGTTATAAACCATTATATTTTTTTTTGGTCTTACATTATGTTTTTTTCATCATGTTTACATTTTTTGTGCAAATTTTTTGTCGTTTTCGTTTTTAGTTCGGAGTATGATAGTTTATGTTTTTTTTTTATTTTTTACTAGATGACTTTGTGTGTCAAAGTAATCACTTATGCGTTCAAATTTATAATTTTTTTTTTATCTATAATTTTTTTTTTCTTTCTTTTTAAAGGAAACGTTTTTCCAAAATGGAATATTATTCAGTTTTTGTTTTTATCGCTTTTTTATTTTTTTGATGGATGTGGGCATATATGCATATCAATTTTTTGCATATTTTATAATTCGGATAAATTATTAGTTTGTTTGTATTCTTTATAATTAATTTATCAAAAAGAAAAAAGGTTAATTGGTATCTTTAAAAAGCCTTAACCGAAACTTATATTGTTTTTCTTAAATATAAGTTTTTCTTAACTTAATATAATTTCGCCAAAGCTAGTGTCAGAAAAAAGCAATATATTAGCCCGATAAATATTTTAAATATGTAAATTATAATCTGCCATACTAGATACAGGCGCATATATACACATGACGTCATAAAGCTAGCTTTTTATAAGGATACGCGTGTAAATTAAGGTCGTCTGTACAAAGAATTCATTTTAAATGTGCTTTTTGTATGAATTTAACTTTGTATTTTTACATTTTATAAGAATATACACTTTAATATCATTAAATGCTTATAAATTATATTTGAGCATTCCATAAGAAAAATTACCGTATTCTCGCGATAATAAGACCAGATTCATCTAAAAAAATTGCTGAAAAACAGTTATTTTTTTATGTAGACAGCAAATTTCAAGTTTTTTAAGATAGGGAAAGTAGAGTTATTATCGTGAGAAAGCGGTTCTGGCATTTATGTGCTATGTGTATAAAAGTATAAAATTGTCAAATAAAAAACATTTATACTAGTTTTAAAAAGTCAACGACGTTTTTACAATAACAACATTAAATTATATATTCTTAACGTAATATAAAATAGAAAATTTGCGTTACAAACGTGATAAAAAATATATAGTTATATAGGGTGTTAATTTTTTGCGATAAATTGCATTTTAAAAGATTATAAATCTTTTTAATGCCTTTTTA
>JAQFYM010007299.1:0-10569 GCA_034694785.1 Agrenia bidenticulata
AGAAAATAGAATAAAAAAATACTGAGCACTGATCCGATCATCTGTGTAGCAGATTTAGGTAAAGCAGTAGCAGTGGTGGGTGATAAATTTTTTTGAGGGTGGGGGGGGCGGAAAAAATTTTTCCGATAATATGCATTGGCATAGAAAAAAACAACCTCATATATATAAAAAGAAAAAATCGAAAAAAGAAACGAATATCTTTTTTTGTTCTTTGATTATAAAAAAAATATTTAAAGATATTTTTATTTTATTTTTATTTCTAAATTAAGATAAATAAGGCTTATTAAAAGTTTAATCATAGCATAAACAGCAAAATTTTCTTTGCGTGGAGCTGCTGTATATAGAGTTTTATATATAAAGTTCCGTAGCAAAGATATTGGACCTTTTCAATTTCAAAAAAAAAAGAAAAAACACAAAAGTTTTAAGTATAATACATTTTACATGTAAAAAAGCATTAAAAATACTATTCTCAACTACAGCAATACTTTAAAAAAAGAAATAAAAAAACTAGCTTTTCTTATAGTATTTATTGGTAAAAAGCAAATGGCATCGTTCCATAAAATAATCATTATAAAAAAATTGTATCCAAATAAGAAAAATCATTTACTAACTATATTTATGCGAAAAATTGCGCAAAGTAGAATAACCACGTAAAATGGGTGTATAGCAAACTAAATATGGTGCGTGTTTCAAATTCTTTTCGCGATAACTTTTTATAGGCTCAAAGACGTTGAATATTGGGGTTTTGTTCTATGACTCAAAATCAAATAACAAACACAAGCTTGTTGTATGTTAAAATCTCAGCTACGCAACGCAAAAGTTTTTATTGCGGTTTTAGTCTTAATTCATAGTAGATCTAGTTTTGTGTCCAAATTGACATATATGCTACAATTACAGACTGTTGAAGTAAAAAAAAATGCATTTAAGGGTTATAAAATGCACGCATCTTTTTTAAAATATTAATTTGATAATAAAAAAAATAACTTGTAAATCTAGAAAAATCTTAAAATATTAGCTTTTTTAAATGTTTTTTTGCAGTTTTTTTTTAATTGTGTTTAGTATTATCTTTTAAGTGTTATTAATTGTGTACGTACATATTTTTAGTTACAAAACTGTTTTATTTTCTTTGACCGTCCCCAAAATATGTTGTAAATGCTGCTTTCTGAAAATTAATAATAATTAAATAACAAAACAAAAACATAAATCTATGCGTTCTGTAATTGTAACTGTGTTCAATGTGTTATGGCAATAAAATTTGCAATATTTATATATTTTCGTTTTATCATGATAACGTAATTAATAATAATATTTTTTTTTTTCATACCCAAAAAAAATTGTTAGTTTTTTCTTTATATATCAAAAAAAACCGTAAGTATTTTGTTATATGCGTACTTGCTGTGTATTTTTGCATGCTTCTAACGTAGAAAAAAGCATAAAATGCTGCAGAATCTATGTAGCGCGCATAAAATGTTTAAAATATAATTATGTGGTGCAAAAAATGCAATATTCAACAATAAGCCAAAAAGTACACATTTACGACGCAGTGACGCAACAGTTGTAAGTTTATTTTTAAAAGATGTAAATCTTATACCAAAAAATTTACTTTTTTTTTATATTCGAACCGATCTATTCTGTAAATTACAAATAAAACACTGCTTTCTAGTTATATTTTTTCTAGACATTTATATATATATATATGCATTGACGCTTTATGTTTTATAATATAAAAAAATAATAAGCTTTTCCTAAAAATTCCATTTTTCTATGTTAAAAAACACTAGGTTTTTTTTCTGCATTTTTGCAACTTAAAGCAATTTCTGTTTTACAACAGCAAGAAGAATTTACAAATGCAATTTATGTATTTTTCTATAGTAATTTACAGTCTTTTTTACGTGTCTTTAAACTTTTGTTTATTGTACAGTTTAGTTTTGCCTTTTCTGTTGTTTCGTATATATAGTTCTATTTACAGATTTCGTTACACATAAAATAGTCGGTAAACTATACCGTATGATTTGATTGGAAAAAAAAGACATATGATGCAGTACAACTTACACGGAAACTAATTCTAGGTGATATTTAACTTTTATGTTTTTTTAAGAGAAATATTTATAGTTAGCGGCATATATCATGAACATGCTGAAAAGTGTATTTTTTATTATGCGATCTAGACAAAAAAAGCAACGGCGTCTGTCGTTACAAAATGTTTTAAGCAAATCTTAGATGACAAGATATTAAAAAAACATGCATGAGCTCAATAAAAACAAAATCCAATGATATTTTATGGTGTAAGAAATAATTCGTGTCACTTGTCTTTTTTTTCTGTATGTCGTTTCTAAAAGAGAACCGCTTTGTGTCTCAAATTTTTTTTACGCGTAATAATATTGTGACTTTGTATTAGTGCTTACACAGCAACAGAACCGTAAGGTATAATAGTTTTTTCTGTGTACAGTCACGTGTAGATTTGTGTTTTATGTTAAAGCCTTTTTGTTGTTTTTCGAATTGAATTGAATTTATAATTAAAACTATTAAATAAAAAACATACTTACAAGGATATTTGGCTAAAAAATGGTATATTATTGTATATGCATATATTACATGTCATAAATATTTGTTTTGATATATATATGGATAAATATTTATAACCCTCGACTAAAATAAAGGCGAGGTAAAAAACGTAGTAAAATAAAAATGAACTTTTTTTTTCTTAAAAATGACTCAACAAAAAAAAAAAAAAGCGATTATATCCGTATACTTTTGCTACATAACCATTTAAAAGTTTTTAAAAACGTTTATACACAAAAACTTAAATCTTGTGTTACGGTAAAATTTCATTTTTTAACAGTTTTTCAGTCTTTTTGTTTTATAAACTAGATTACCGCGTATAAAAGTCGTTTTTATAATACCGATAGGCAACGTCTTTTGCATTTACAAACAAAAAGTTTTTTTATCGGATACGTTGCATATATACTTTTGCGTTATTTTTTCGCAAAAGAACGTGGTCAAAATAATAAAAATTAATATCTACATGGTCTTTCTACAACACTTTCTACCGTTTTAAGTAAATTTTGTAGTCACGCAAAAAACGCATTTAAAATAACAACAAAATGAAAAAAAGCTGATAAATACACAATCGCATTTTATTAACACGTAATACAAATACGGCTATTTATGAGAGGTGTCATAGTCAAACAATACAAAGATTTTTTTTTTTTTTTGTTTAATATTATGCAGGCAAAAAAAGCTTTGTTATATTTTTTTTAATAATTTTACAATAAACAATATCGATAATTATAGATCTTTTTAAATGCTATTTCTGTTGCTGGAAAGCCTCTATATATTGTTTTTTTTTTATACAAATATATATATATATATATAACATGTAGTAATATCTTTGTTTACGTACATAATCAAAAGTGTGTGTTCGTTTGCTTTAATAATTGCATTCACATTTCTCTTTATAAAAACATCTGCTTAAAAACCCTAAATGCCGTATCAGTATTTTAAATAACTTAAAAATGTAAAAAAGTTTAAAACCTTTTAGTTTGTCGTCTGCATCAGTTACACTTCGTTTCTCTATATTTTTTGATTTTAATATTGTCTATGATCATGTTGCTGTTGTACAACAAAAAAATTAGCTTAACTATTATCCAAGCTAATAGTTGCTGGTTCTAGGTTATTCAAGTTTGTATGTTAACACAAAAAATATGCTGTGGCAGGCGTTTTGACTTAAAGCATTACATGATCAGAGTAAAAAACTTTAAAAATTTGTTTTAATATATTCCAATAATTTCAGCAAGATTTTGTTCTAAATTATTGAATATCTGCAAAATTACGCAAAAATATAAAAAATTGTTGTGCGCACTTGTAAATATAGTAACCTTTGCTTGAAAAAAAACATGCGTTTTTGATTCCCTTTATAGTTTGTTTTTGTATCATATGGTATCAGAAAAAACACGTTTGCCCCAGGATAATCTATCTATCGCTATTAAGATTTTACTTGCAATAACAAAATACGCTAAAAATTATGAGTTGTGCGGTTTTTATACGATGAAGAATTGTAATGCGAGACATTAGTTGAAAAGAAGTTTTTTTGCTGCCCTGTGTATACTAAACTAATAATAAAAAAAAAAAGCTGCAAAAAAGCAAAACTTAATAATTGAAAAAATATAATTTGTTTCTGTATGCTTTTTGCACTTTACTGTACTATTCACGTGACCTACTAGTAGTTTGGGCAAAAGTTTACTTAATTGCGGCATTCATAAAATGTTTTATCCAATTCGCGTTGTTTAAGAAACGTACATTAAACACATACTTATGTAAAGCATAACTTATAATACAAGTAAAAAATTTTTTTTTGTAGTTTTATTTATATATATACATATGAAAAATATAAAAGTTCTGTAGGCATGTTCAATTCCTTATTACTATGTGCTTTCCTAATGTGAACTGAATGACATGATATATATATACGTGTTTCATGTGTATACTTTGTACAAATATATTACCCGTAACTATATTTCAATCTCTGCATGCAGTTTATGATTGAAATTTCCCCAAAAGTGGCTCGTGTCAAGAAGACAAATTTGACATAGCACAAAATAAAAAAAAGTACCAAACAAGTATTTATTTGCTGTCACATGCAACAGTACACAAATTCTTTTTTTATGATGTATTAAAAAAACAAACTCATTTTAAATTCCTATTAAATACTTTCTTTCTGCAATTTGAAAAACAAAAACAAATGAAAAGCACATTTTGCAAGTTTTACTTATTCCAGTTATATTTAGTATTGTCAGTGGGGCCTAAAAGACAACCTTAAAACAATGGAACGGGTATTACTTATTTTTTTAGAAATACCTTAAAAAAACACCCGCAAGACATTCTAAAAAAAACTGCTAATATCGTGCCAAAATACAATACAGCATACCTATCATGCAGACCTTATTTTACATAATATAACAACTAAAAAAATGTTTTTTTTTGATGTATTTTTATGGTGTTAAAACTGACTAAAAAAGGTCATTGCTGTATTTTTATGTATGCAAAATACAACACGAACAACGGGCAACTACAAACCATTTTTATTCCCTTATAAAAGTTAAAATTTTAAATATAAAGTTCGTAAAAAGTTTTATCGTAACTAAATTAACTACAAGCAACAAATTAATATTATTAAAAAATACAATTCTATATCTTGAATATATATAAAAAATATAATTTAAAGTTTTTTGTTTTACAGTACTGTACTTTTGTCTAAAACTTTTGGTTGGAGGAAGGACGGGGGCTCCGCCCCCCTCCCTTCCCCCCCCCCCTGCAATCCACCTCTGCGCAGTAGTGAGTACTTGCTAAAAGCAAAATTGATTTAACATTAAATTTACTCAAATCAAAAATATCACCAAGGGTGGGACCCGGCGTAATTTTGACCCGGGTTTTTGGAACGTGTACCCTGTTCGATCCGAACCGGAACCCGGAGTTTTTACCCGGGTAGTTATCGTAAAAACTATGCGAGAGTAAATTTCAAGTTGTCTGAATATGCAAAAAAAATATACCACATGCAGTTTGCATTGCATTTTTGACTAGGAACCTGATAAAATCTATTTAACAATGTAATATAAACAAAAAAATTAACAAAAAAGCATAACAGAATATCTTTTATTATCAAGCAGAGATTTTCTTTTTTCCGGACGTGGTTTTCGTATCATACGAGATTGCTTAGTTAAAACAGTTCGAGTTATATAAACTTATAGTAAAAAGCCAAAAACACGACACGTGCTAAAATTCACAGATAAAAAGGGTTTATACAATTAAAAGTTTTAAAAACCTTTGACTTTCATGGTATAATCAACCTAAAAATTTAGGTTATATATGTGTCAAAATGCAGCAATTATATAAAAAACACAAATGTAAATACTGCAGCTGTGTAGAGTTTAAGAGAACCATAAACCTATCATAAAACATAGTGGTATAAAAGGCGGACGTAATACAATAGCCAAAGCATATCTGTATTATTTACCAAAACGCAAAACAAATAATTATATAAATACCTATATATGAAAAAAAAATAAATATTAAATATGAACGGCACGCGCTGTGCGGAACCCTATGCTAAAAAAAAATGAGACAAAATCTATAGAAATAACAGTAAAGAATAAATGAGAAAACTAAAAAAAAACTTTTCAAAACCAAATTTTTGCTTTAAAAAAGCTGTTTCATGTTTTGGTTTTTTGTTAGGCAAATTTTTTACTAATTAAAAAATAAAATTTTGTGAAATTTTGTCTGCCTTATAAAAAAAGCTAGTTTTAAGTTGTTTAAATATATCATATCTTGTTCATTGCTATATTTCACTATTTACGAATACAACTTTTTATAAAATTTTCTATGTTCAGCACTGGTCACCGGCACAGTGCGACATCAGATATATTGTTAAATAAACTTGCCATATTGTCTTTCATTTATTCATGTGATTACATGCGTTTATTTACACGCTAATCGTGTTATACATATGTAAACTGTTTGTTTTTTCATAAGTGGGAAATTACAGACAAAACGAAACTTGCATTTATTGTATATAAAAACAAACTCAACATGTAAAGCCGTATATCTATTGTATTCAATTGCTAAAAATTTTGTCTTTCGTGCATAATTTTTTTTCTTGTTGTTGGTTTTGACGGGTTTCAGTAAATCTTAATAAATCTTAAACAAAGTATAATCAACAAATGCATTGCTTACTTCATAAAAACTAAACAGCAAATTTTAAATAGGAAGCATGAAAACGCCAAAGCAATTGCTATTTACGTAAAAAAATACACTTTTATATTAAAGTTGGTCAATAAAAAATTTACTGGTGTTTTATTAAGAAATTTAAAAATGGCCTAACACCTGTGACATATTGATAATTATGCTAAAACCGTGTTATAGTAATTTTATAACGCGTTTTTTTTGATATCCAAAGTAAACTACGTGCTTTTTGATAGT
Organism: Agrenia bidenticulata; assembly: GCA_034694785.1. Taxonomy (NCBI): domain Eukaryota; kingdom Metazoa; phylum Arthropoda; class Collembola; order Entomobryomorpha; family Isotomidae; genus Agrenia; species Agrenia bidenticulata. The sequence continues at coordinate 6,976 of JAQFYM010007299.1, forward strand.
TTTTGGAGATAATCAAGTAAAAAAAAACTTTTTATTTTAGCACATGCTAATTGGTTTTAAATAAATTATGACTATTTTATACTGTTTCTATAGTAGATGTCAGCAATCAGTTAGCAAAAACAGTAGTATAAGTTTCGCCTCACCAAAAGTTGCCTTCACACTAATAAGAGCGATTTAATAAATTGTTAGTGTAGAGGCAACCATAAGAAGCGCTTTTGTACTCTTTGCTGTATTTTGAAAATATTTTCGTTGTGGTTCTAGTTTTTCGTTTTGTACAAAAAAATATTTTAATATATTTTGCACTGTTGTATTTATATTTTAAACAAAAAGGAAAAAAATTAATATGTTATATATAATTCTTATATTTTAAAAATGGACACTAAACATTTGAATGATATACTTAATCCAAAATTTTTCCTTTAAAACATAGTGTTTTATAAATGCTACTTTTTATAATTAGAATGTAAAATATAAAATACCATAAAATCAGTGTAAAAACATTCATACTGTAATAAAGTATTTTCTATATATATAATTTAGATTTTTTACTGCAAGGTGCACAAAAATGCTAAAATAGATGTAAGTAAAAATTTTGTGTTTGTATGGGTTAGAGATTGATTAAATATGTACAGGAAAAGGAATCTTTTGCCCAAACAATTAACATTGAGTACACAGTTATAATCATACTTGAAATATAAACTTGTGCATATAAACGTCCATATTTTGTACAGGGATGTAAAAATATCATATTTAATTTTTTCACGTTTTTTTTACACGTTATAAGATTCTTGTAAACAACAACTGTAATTTTCAACATAAATAGTTAGTTTATTGTTACGGCGACTGTTTTTTGATAGCCAAAATATAGGTTGTAAATTTTTGTGATTTAATTTTTTATGTATATACTTCGACAAATGCCATTTTTTATACAAGATTTAGCTTTGCATGCATCTATTCAACCGTATATAACTTATCTCTGACATTTATTAACTTACAGAAAATGTACGGCGCAGAATACTGTTTTATACCAAACTGTTTTTTTTGCCTTTGTTTTTTAAATTTTTGGTTTTTTTTTTATTTTTTGCAGCCAGAAATCCATTAAAACATGTTTTAACATCGCATTATGCATGCAAAAGTGTATTCTGTGTTTTGGTTTAGCAGAATGTTTATAAAAAAAAGATAATTTTTTGCAAAGTTAAGTTCTCTTTTCTTTACTTACAAATTTTGGTATATAACTTTTTTTTACAATACAAATTACAAGATGTGTCTGTTTTGCCAAGATTTAACTTTATTTGTTTGTTTTTTTAAAAGAAGGTAATTTGTTTTCATATCCCTACAAACAATTTTTTTCAGAAATCTTCTCTTGACTAATTGTCTTTTAAATTCGTTATCCATAGAAATTTAGTTGCACAAAAGGTTTTCGATGTATTTGTTTTTAGGGTAAAACACAAGAACCTGACTTTTTTTCAGTATAAACTAAAATAAACAAAAAAGTTTTTTTATCTTAACCGGAAAAATCTTTCATTCTCCTTTAATAAAAAATTTTCCAATAAAAAAAAATACGGGGCTTAACTTATACGCAGACTTGACGTGGATCAACCCGGGACCTGGACCTCATAAACCGAAACCCGGCAAAAGTTAAAAAGAGGTCCGGGTCTCACCCTTGGTTATCACCATGCAAAAATAAGGTTTTTTTTTATTTATCCATTAAAAGCAAGGCTCTAAAACATTCTAAAACAATAAAAGGCGTACAAAGCAATGATTTTACAGTTTTGTAACCAGTACGTACGCATGAATCCAGCATAATCCACAGAAATTTTTTTCAAATGCTGGCAGTTTTTCTTTCGTATACTATGAGAAATCTACGCTACCGAGATTAAAAATAAATTATTTTTTCCAACGCATTTAGTCTTATTTGATCTCTTTACTGTAAGCATATTAATATTTTCTTCTATGGGTAAATTATTTATAAATTTACCCATAGAAGAAAAAAAGGGGAAAAATCTAATCAACTGGCAGCTTATAGTAGTGAGAATTGAGCCGAGCAGCATATAGACGGCTGTCAAGTTAACTTTGACTTTATATACAAACATTGCAAAAATGAATTTTATAGCAGAAAAATGCGACTTACACCAACTAAATTAAGGCTGTATACGAATGGAATCATATGATATGTTTATGGGGCCAAGTTAAAACGAATTACTGCCTTTCTGTTAAAAAGAAATTCTATAGTGGCCGCATGGATTGGTTATCTGCCAGAAAATTTTTGTTGTAGCAAATTCTATTACCCCCGGTAGTAAAAAAAAATACACCATTTTATTGCTATTATAATGACGACATAGAACAAACCTGCTTTTTTTAAAGGCAAAGAAGACGGGTGAATGTGAATAGGTAAATTCGAAAGCAAGTTCAAAATGTTTGATGTTGAAATATAAAGTGATGATTTTTTTATTTTTTGAAAACTTTGTATTTTTAGCCGGGAGTTTATATTTTTATTTAGAAAAATTAAAAAAGAAATTATTAATAATATTTTTTTTTATTTCAGTTTTTTAAGAATTTGATTTAAAAAAGGTTATTGTTATTACATCATTTTTCTAACCTGTTACCTCGCATCTCAGTGCATCTAATAGATGTCGCACCTTTGCGACGTCATTATTCTTTTTTTGTTATTTCTCGATCACATCATTCTTTTTCAGTTACACTTAATAAGCCATCATTTAAGTGCACGTTCGTTTCGCTAGCGCCTTTTTTTGCTCGTGGTAATTTTTAACTTACGATTTTTTTTTGCCAGCTATCTTTTTCGGATATACTATTTATATGCATTGGTAACCCGTTGAATGGCTGTCCAAAGTCTAATAAAAAAATCTTAAAACGCCCCAAATTGCTGTAAGAAACACGGGTGTGCTACAAGCTGCTTATTACTTGTATGCGTTAATTTAAAAGCATTGTATCCGGTTGTTATTTCGGCCGCAGTCAATCTTTCTTCCTTTTACTTCAACACCTCAGCTTATTACTTGCATTTAGCAAAGAAAACCAAAAGTTCGGTGCGTTTTTTTTACTCTCTGCGCATGTTTTTTTTCTACAATAATTGCAGGGTAATCAGCTCTGCTAAATTTTTGTTCTTTCCTTTGCGTGGTTCTGGCTTCTTAACTTGCAATTGTAACAGTTTTTTTATTATTTGCATGCGTAGGAAGCTTCTTAGCTGGCGAGCGCGATCTCTTTTAATGTTTGTGATCCACTTCATAAATCTCTTTTTGGTTATACTCTTTTTTTGGCGATTGGTTCATATGATACAGAGGTAGGAGAAAAAAGTAATAAAATACATTTAAAACTAAAGAAGTGAAAAAATAAAAATATATGTTTAATTATACAGATATGTACCAAAAACACACATTTTGTTACATACATGTTTATAGATTTACATATATGCAATCGACAAACGACATTTTTAATGTATTGTTTTGTTATACATTTATGTCTTTATCTTTTGTGTCTTTTTCGCCTGCAAGTACATATATGAAAAAAAATACGGCCATAAACATGAAGCTTTTTTATTACAAAAAAATTTGTTGTCACTCTAGTTAAAAATATATT
>JAQFYM010007300.1:0-10567 GCA_034694785.1 Agrenia bidenticulata
GTAAATTATATATTCATTTGATATTTTATTATTTGCTTTAACATTTTTACCCATATTTGTCGTAAATAAATTAGAAAAGAAAAATAATTAATCCATCAAAAACAAATTTGAAATACCTGGCTCAATTCAAAATTTAATTGCACATTTAAATTGATGTTTATTTTTTAATATCAATTTTTATTTCCACCGGTTAATTTCCGATCTTTTTCCGATCTTTTCGGTTTATTTCGACCCCTATTTTCCGATCTTTTTTTCTATCCCTATACAGAAAGCAAAAAAGCATAAAATGGCTAGGAGACCAAAAAATCTCTATTTATACCCCCTTAATCTTTTTTTTAAACCTAATTGTACAAATGTTCTCTCAGTGGAAGCAACTGTTGCGAGCTTCAAGACCGAAAAATGTGGATGAGCTTGTAATAAATATGAATGTTGCAAGTAATCAAATGCAGAGTGTATATTGCACAAATTAATATCGTTTAATGATAAGTGTGTTATTAAAGTGTATGAATAATAATCCAAAAAATGAAGAATAAAAAACCCATTTATAATATTTTTTATACGTGATTACTTTACTTTACTTTTTTTTATTTTATTTTTTTATCTTTTTAAATATCTTCTTTATTTTTTTGCTTATATAAAACACTGATTTGCAATATCAAAGAGAAATCTTTTTGATCAATGCAAAACTTTGCAATATTACACAGAAAAATACAATTTACAGCCAATTAAAAACTAAATTGCAATATCAATGATAAAATTGGCAATATCAATGCAAAGGGATAATTGCAGAAATACCCATGATAAACCGAATAGCAAGGGTAGTACCCGGCCTCCATTTTTCACTTTTTCCAGGTTCCGGGTCGATCAGGGTCGGGTCAACGTTTTTTTGGTTTTAATTTTTTTCAATATCGTGCCGTCATTTTAATACAGTAGTAGATCTGTATTAATATATGTCAGTCACTTTGACAATAAATATTGAAAACATAAATAAAAAAGGTACAAACTTTTTAAGTTGCAATAAAACATATATTTATTACTTGTATAACGTCTCTATTTTTTGCAAAATTTATCAAAACAAAATAAAACTTACATTTTTATACGAAAATTCTGTTGTTTTTTGTTTATCAGCGTACCATGTATTAAAAACTTTTTTTAAAATGTTTTACACACTTCTTTTCTGTTGTTTTTTTGTAGTAAAGTCTCCTATAAATGTCATTTGCAAAAAATAAAAAACATTTACTATACACTTTGACACTTCAAATTAAAGTTTTGTAAAATCAATGTAATTAATGTATGTCAGTAACCGTTACTTCGTGCAATGACCTAATTACTGACCGTTATAATTGTTTAGGTATCCATAAACGGTTACTTTCGCTTGTTTCGAGTACAAAAAGAGCAAAAAGCATTACAAACCAGCATTTGTGATATTTCGTCTTTCGCTATAAAAGTTGGCAACTTATACTCTTATTGATTTGTTTGTTTATCAGATATTTACCCGCAGTAAAAGAACAACATAAAAAAACTTGGATTTTAGCTAAATAAAACAATGATTGGTTGTTTTCAGTTGCATCTTGCTACGAAAAAAGCATAAAAATTGTAATATAAGATGCCAGGTAATTATGTTTTGTTACGTCGCGTTGTGACTCACTATAATTTCCTATTGTTTTTTGTGTAAATTGTTTTCTTAAAACCACAAAAAATCTCTTTGTGATGTTTGTTTTGCAAATCTTCTTTTTATAATTATTTTAATATCTAAGACAGAATTTTTAAAATCAAGAGATAGGCGCATAACTATTGCAGAAAAAATCTATAAACGCTTACCGATTTATTTTTTATAACCTTGCTAACCCAAATGCAACAAAACAAAACAAAAAATAAAATTTAGATGCGTAATGTACGATCTAACAATAAACGCGACGGGCTGGTATGCAAAAATGTAATTGTAAAAAAAAATAAAGAAAATTTATATTTTTCATATAGCTTAGTAGAACTTGTATTTGATTACGTGTTGTTGATGTATGCAGCTATTTAAAAACCAATCTTTAATTTATTTAAACGGATTTTATCTAACACCGAATAAATATACATAAATAATTAACAACAAAAAATTAAATAAATTTAAGCAAATTAAAGTTAAATTTAATAGAATAGACAAAAAAAATACTGGTATGTTTTTTGTATTTTACATCTATTTACGAAATCTGGATTAAGCGGTTAACATGAAAAAAATGCAAAGTTAGTAACTGTTTCTTACCCGGTCTGTCTTTACTTGGTTGGTTACGTGCATACACTAGATTAAGACTAATTAAACGCATAAACGTAAATTAAACATAATAAATTAACCTCATAAAGTTTTTTTGCTTTTTTATATTTTTTGTGAGGTATGTGCAGACACGACTGCAATTGCAGATGCATTTGTTCTTATGTTTTTTATTTTGTGTGTCATTTTTGTATAGCATTGCATATTATTGAGTCTGGCCGGGTGTTGTACTCCGGGTCACGGGTTGGCCCAGGTCGGGTAAATTGACTTTAAAATCCAGGTTGAAATTTTTTAGGGCACCACCCTTGTACATGAAAGACCGAATCTTAGTTTTAAGACAGTTAAGTCAAGTAAAATTTTGTCCTGTTCTCATTAAATTCGTCATTTAAAATACCGAAAGCATTATTTCGCATTGGAACAAAATCCAAATTAGAAAAAACGGGTAAAATTTTATTTTAATTGTATAAAAATTTAGATGAATAATACTGGTTGTATGGTTTGTACATGTCAACAGTTTATGTTCCATAAACTATGGTATAGTACATTCAAAAGCGCAATACGTAAGATAAATGAATTGTACATTGATAATAATTTGTTTTGTACTTTGTTTTTTTAACGCAGTTAGCGCATTTATCAACATGTCCCAGCCTAAGCATTTAGACACTTTATGTTAGAAATTTAACCAAATCAATTCCAGAATTGGTAGGTAAGTACCAACATGGTGTCAAAAAATACAAAATCTACTGTAATTACAAAGACCTCGTTCTGAACAAAAAAATCAGTTTTAAAGCATTGATATTGTGGTAAAATTTACTTTATGACTTGTTTGTTAACTGTTTCTTAACAACGTAATAAATAATGTAGTTTTACTATACGCTATTAAGCCTGTTTAAAAATACTCTGGCAATTAAAAATTACGACTGTAAAAATGATTTTGCTTGAACATTAGAACACTTCAAATTTTAGGAATTAAGCAAAAATTGGCATAAACTGCAAAAAAAGGAAGTTGCTCTAAAGTTTTTTTTTAAAATAAGTCAAGATCTGTGCATGTATAGAGTAATTCGAAATGCTACACAGTTTTATCCAGATATATATGCTTTGTGTTGCACATAAGTTCAATATAATTAAATAAACCATCTTTGAATAAAACCGGTTTTCTTTTTCTTTTTCTTTTTCTTTTACTTTTTATAGTTTATTTGTAATTTAAAATCAGTAAGAATGCTTCAAGTTTGCTTGATCATGGAGTTGTGTACACAGGGCACGATTTTCATGGTTCGATTTATTGATTTTTATGGTCTTTACTTATAAACTATATCGGAGTTGTCCAAACAGTGCTTTTAGCAAGCCATACACGAGGGTACGTAGGTAGAATGCAGACCATGTTATTTACTTAAAAAAGTAAGAACAGTTCTAAGCAACAAAGTTTTAAAAGAGGCTTCCAACGAATAGTACTACGTGACGATCTATCACGAGGGAATCTTTTTTAATATAAAAAAAAAAACACGAACTAAATAAAATTTATAAGATACTCTAGAACCATTAACACCTGTTTTGATTATCAATCTGTAATTACTACAGTATATAACTAACACTGACATTGTACTTTATTTTTGACTTTTTCTATTTTTTCTGAAATTTTGTCCCCTGCTGGGTAAGACCCCCTTAAATCAGGCGTAACCCCGGGGCCCCGGGGTTTTAAAAAAACGATGAAATTACCCCCGGGGAAAATTAGCCCCCGGGGTAAATAAACACAACCCGTAGTTTTCATTAAATAGTACCCCCCCTGTAGCAAAAAATTTATATCCAAAATTTAAAAAATATTTTATAAAACTATTTACTTTTAACCTATAAAACATTCCACATACCGATATTGTTTACTTAGCTTGTTTAAAAATCTGCAATAGTAAATAGGTACTTAAATATGCCCATTTTTTACATTTTTTGAATTCTGGATTTTTTTGTTAGGGGGTACTATTTAATGGCAACTAAGGTAGTGTGTTCATTCGAATCGAAGCTTCGAGAATTGTAAGCCTTTTGCTTTATCGAAGCTTCGCCAAAAAATGCATTTTCTTATACAAGGAGAATTTTATATTGTTTTATAAATAGTTTATGATGTTTACTGTGCATACGTTTCTTGCTTATTAAACATATATCAGACCTTTTATCACTAATTACATCCAGAAAAATAGCAAAAATTAGTTGTGTCATTATAATCTAGTAAAAATATGTATTTTGCCGGGTGTTTAATATTTATATTATATTAATGAAACAAAAAATGCATTTAAGCAAAATGAAAAATAACATAATACATATAGCAATTAATAATCAAATTAAACATGCCTTTCTCTTTAAAACTAGTGAATTCGATTTTGGGTAGTATGTTTAAAATTGCGTACTCCCAGTGCAATTCGTATATTTTTTCATATAAATTTTTTAGTACTATACTTTATACAAACAACGATACAGGTATTCTATTTTTGGCTTCAAAAACATAGACAGGAACATGATAACCCAATTTTACGGTCATTTTGTTACGTTCATTGTAGATGTAATTTTTATAACATTTTACAATTTTTGTAAGAGTTTTTATAATATAGACATTTTTTCATGTTTTTTTAAAAAATAAAATAGTTGATCCATACATATTGCACCGACAAAGATACGAAAATAAAATATATTATGCTCTCCTATGCGTATGAAGAAAAGAACAAAATTGGATAACCGCAATTATTTTTTCTACGGGTCAAATGCACATTTTAAAATTCCTTTTTTGTGCAGTTAGTTATTTTTAGGAACTGAATCTTCTGTAATTCAGTTTATCAGTTGTTTTCTTAATGTCTTTTTGTGTATAACTTATTTTTTATGTATTTATTTTAATTTATGCATTTCTTAAGCAAGGAAAGTAAAAGCAATTGCTTAAAACCTAGTTAAATGTGCGCAATTGCACTTGGTAATTTTTTTCTAAATAGGTAATGGATTTATATATGAATACCTAAATAAAAATGTACTCGTGGTTTCAGCTAGTAGCATAGTGGTATTGTAAACAACTAACATGAGACAAAAAGATACAATACTAAACAACATTTTTACGAATTTATAAAAAAAATCGTAATTAGTGCAGGATGAAGTTTACTTACTTTTTTATTTACCGAAAAAGGCATTAAAGTGACATCGATACCATTTATGCAACTGTATTTAGCTGTAACGCCTTAAATACTGTACATCTCTTTTTATATTTAATAAAAAAAAATTTGTTATATATATATTAAAAAGTACTTAAGTGCAAGTAAACTATTCTTGTTAAGTTTTGATCGCTGGAAATTTTAGTAAATCACTAGTTCTGTTGTATTGCTCGGATCTGACGAAAAATATGCATTTCCGCGAGGATAAAATACAACATTTGAAAATTCACATGTTTTCTAATGTTTGGGTGTAATGACACAATATTTAGTTTTGATATAAAGAACATTAAATTGTTCGATTTTGCAATCAAAATTCTAGTCAAATTTGAGTTTTGCCATTTGTTTGCAAAAAAAAATAAATTTTTGAGAAAAATGGTTTTGAGCAAAGAAAAATTGACATAGTATTTTGGCGTTTTATGTTGCCAGTTAATAGTAATAAATGCCTTAAAAAATTCTTATAAATTAATCATGCAATTTTATTTAAATCGTAAATATTACTATATTGCAAAATTACATCTAACAAGGCAAATAAAAATTTAAAAACCAAAAACTACTTTTTTCCAGATATATAAACTGTTTTTTTAACCTATCAGTTTTATTGTTTATATTTGCAACCAAAATTAATGTTTTTGTTTCGAAAAATCTTTTGAGTAGATATTATATTAAAAATAAAAAAAAGTAGAGATTTGTTGTCTACAAATTTTTATATTTTAATACCGTTGAAATTTTTTAATGAGCAAATATATGTACGCTAAACCTTATTCGAAAAACCCAAAAAAATACGCCAATGATACTGATTAATTATTTTTAAGTACAATTTCCGTTCAGTGAATATTTTTTAAGACAGACCAAAACAAAATTTGCGGTAAAAAACCGTAGTAAATTATTTTTTAAAATTACACAAATTTTAAATCCTTCAAGAAAACTAAAAAGTTGCGAAAATGTGAAAAACTTTTATGAAAATATAGCTTTTTGTTTTTTTTTATTATAAATTGTATGTTTACTTGTAAATTGACCCAATCACTGTGCGTGATTTTTGTAGTCGACGTTTGTTGTACGGTAATATAATACTATGTAAACTGTTTTTATAAAATGGGGTAAACGAAAAAGGGGGCGAATGCACCCCATCCCATGGAAAAAAGTTCACGTTAAGATTTTAACATGTTTTTTTATACCGTAAAATCCCTAAAACTTATTTTCCAAAACTTTTATTTTTTAAGTTTTTTTTTAAATTTTTTTAAAAAATTAAGCTATATTTTTTTTTTGTTACTTGAGAATTTGTTTTTTTATGCCACCCAAAAAAAATTCTTATGCCCCTGCTTTAAGTTCCGGTCTATATAAAATTCTATATTTTGGTAGTAAAGTCTACTTAAAATCTGAATATTATTTTTATTCTCCTTTGAAAATTTTTTTATACCCTTCATCATGAAAAATACACGAAGTCCCGTTTGGAAGTATTTTACGAAATCTACAAACAATGAAAATGCAGAATTTAAGCAATGTTAAAAAAATTACACATGCAAAGGAAGTAGTACTACAAATTTAATTAATCATTTGCAGGAGATTAATTCTATCGTTTTCCAAAATATCGTTAGAAATAGTAGTGTAAATAAAACATCATCTATCAATTTGAGCATTGGTGAAATGATTTCTGAGTTGGCTGCGGTTGATGGGTTGACTTTTCGCCAAATATGCAAATCTCGTGTACTAGGTTTACTTTGTAAGGAATTGGGATTTAATATACCAAGCTCTCAAACTACAGTTGCTAAATATATTCATGAATTTGCAAGAGAAATAAAGCAAAAAACACGTGGGCAAATAAGTAAAAACAATGACGTAAAATATTCAGCTTCATTTGATGAATGGACATCTATATCGGGGAAGCATTATATAAATGTAAACTTACATTCAGGCGCAGGGGAGCTTTTTAATCTTGGATTATATGCAATTGATGGAACCACGAATGCTGTTAGAACAAAAACTTATATAAATACAGCACTAGAAGAATTTAGTTTAGAGTTAAAAGATTGCGTGGGAATTACGTGCGATGGTGCAAGTGTAAATTTAAAATTCTGTAGAGATTCAGAAATTGATTATCATCTTTGCCTTAATCATTGCTTCCATCTGGCAATAACAGACATACTTTATCGAAACAAGACTCTTTCCTTTACCAATTTCAGTATCATAAGAGAAGAAAATTTATTTGATATATGTGACTCGTATGAAGTTCCAAATGCGGATTTTGAAAATAATAGCAATTCTATGTTAGTTGATGAATCTGAAAATGAAATTGAAAACGACAACGAAAACACACATGATTTTTTTATAATTAATGAATGCGAAGTTTTTGAGCTTGAAAATACATGGAAAGAGAGTGTTGATAATATTCGGGCAATAATAAAATACTTTAAAAATTCCCCCAAGAGAAGACAGTTTCTTTTTAATATAATAAGAAAATCAATGCCGAACAGAAAAATTGAAGGATTGATGCTAGATTGTCAAACACGCTGGAACAGCCTCTTTACAATGATTGACAGTTTTTATTACTGCAAGATTGTGTTTCCGAAGCTCAAACCTTGTTGAAAAAACGGCATACGTTAAACGGGATTGACTCTATTGATATGAAAGCCCTTCAAGATACTCTTTCATGTGTTTTAATTGCTACAGAAGCTTTAAGTAAACAAGATGCTCATTTACTAACATCCGAAACAACAATTAGGTTTATCCCCGATAAACTTATGGATTAAAATACTGTCACATCAAAAATATTTTATGAATCTTTAAAGACCAGAGTACAAGAAAGAAGAAATATAAAAATCATAAGCGCTTTAAAATATTTACAAAATCCAAAGAAATATACCGCTTTAAGCACAAATTTGCATAAAATTAAGTATTTATCTCTTACAAATGTCTACCATTATATCCAGCAGTTATCTAAAAGGCTTTTTTCCCATTATTTGTCAATTGATCTTAGGGAAGGTTAAAACGGGGATGCATCGTATGATTCTTCATATAAAAGCGTTAAAGATGAGCTTTATTTGCAAATAAGCGCAGATCAACTCAGTGATCCATATTTAGATAATACACACGGTTACGATTTTTATGACATGATAAAGAGATTTGAAATATCAGGAAATCGAGTGGGTCTTTTAAAATGGTTATACAGTGCATGTAAAAGCTTTAAGCCCACTTCTGTAGATGCTGAAAGAGTTTTTCAGTTTCTAGGAACTTTTGCACAAAGAAAAGAACTAACTTGGGCAGTGAAATAAAATCAGATCTTGTTTTTCTGCATAAATGTTTATAAACATTGCATCTAACGCTATAATAATTAATAAATAAAATTTAAAACCATGCACTCGAAGCTTCGATTTAATTTTAAATTGTATCTTTTGGGCTTCTCGAAGCTTCGAAGCTTCGAGAATGGACACTCTAAACTAAGGTAATTAAGTAAGTATAATAATTAGGGTCACCATAAATGCATAAAAAATATCCAAAAATATGCATTGTTAAAATGAAAATGTGCAAAATACGCAGTTTTCATTATACGGTGTAATTAGATATTAATTTTCTTTACAAAATACATGCCGACTGGTGTATAATATAGCCCGTTTGCTTTTAAAATAATAATGGTGTATTGTTTTATAATTTTTTTACACACGCACAGAAATGCATTAATATATATTTATGAGCAAGAAATGTACCAATGCAGATAAAAAATGCGTTTATTCTGTAAAATATGCAGGTTTGCAAAATTTTACGCATTTATAATACAAAAAATGCATGTAACAACCCTAATAATAATGTATGTTACTAAAGCACATTGGTCCTATCTGCAAACAAAATGACCACTAGCAGAAAAAAAAAACAAAATAATAAAATAAAGTATGCAAATATAACTTCGATCAACATAAAAAAACCATTATTGTATATGTTACCGGCAAAGTGTACTTTTAAGCAAAGTTTACTTTGCCTAGGTAATGTACCATTCGAGGACCCAAAAGCATTTTATTTGTGGTCTAAAATATGACATTGCCTAGGCAAAGTACACTTTCCTTGAAAAATATACTTTGCCGGTAACATATACATAAAAAAGATGAATCAAAGTTGTCTTTTATGGCAAAGCAATCATACTAAATAAAACATAGAAAAAATTTGTATATTTTTTTAAACAAACAAAATGGGCATTATAGATATTCTGGGTTTTTTAATGCATATTTTTAATATTTTAGGGCTTGTCTATTTCATTTTTTAAAAAACGTTTATGTTTGCAAACGTTTTTTAGAAATAAAAAGTTGTGTCGTTTTCAAAAACTTTTGTTACTGTTTTTGATGTAAAAAACGTGTCTTTTTTTGCCAAAAAAAAGTTTTTACTTACAAGCAAAAAACTATGCGTCGTTTACAGTTGTAAAAAACGTTTTTTTTTAAATGCATAAGGTCGTGTCTTTTACAGAATCATTTAAATATTATCTGGGCATAAACAATTATATCATACAAAAATATGTTTTTTTTCGAAAAAAGTTTAGGCCCGTGTTGTATACGCTTATTTTTTGTGCCGGTATATTAAGTTTGTTGGACTTTTATGTATTCTAAATTAATTCGCGTAAAATATAAACAACAACTGCATAAACAGACTTTTATTATCGAATTGTTGCTTTTTGCTTACGAAAAAACGGTTGAAATAATATTTGCAGTACTATCATGATGCATACTAAAAAAACATAATAAATCATTATGTAAGGCAAATAAGATTCTAGTATTTCTTTAAACATAAAGTTGCAATTTCGACTTTACCTTCCCTTTCCATGCGTCTAATGTTATGTCATAATTTTGCATAATAAAATTATCATAATTTATAATACACATCTTTATGTCCATTTACACGCTCCATAAAAAGTTTTTTTAAAAATAGTATAAATTTCAATTATAGTTTCAATTTTGTTCCCCTTCTATTTGAAGAAGGGAAGGAAGAAAAGAAAACCGAATATTGTAAATTACTTGAAATAACTAAGTCAAATGATAATTAAATATATAAATTGTTGTTTTAAGTAGTAGAACTTCCGCTTTCAAAAAGCAATTCTTTTTATTCGTTTTTATCATATGCAGTTCAAGAACACAAAATAAACATC
>JAQFYM010007301.1:0-10566 GCA_034694785.1 Agrenia bidenticulata
TGATGGGTTGATTCTTATTTAGTAATTCGTTCGATTATGTTTGTTTGATTTTAACGTTTTGGATTTTTTTGAAATTTTAATAAATATGCGTCATTTTAAATTAAATTGAAGGTTCGCGATTTTTTTATGAGGTACGATTAAATGCGTCCAAATTATTTAATTATTCGGTGGAATTAAATATAATTAGCGGTGACTTAATTACTTCCCTTATTTTCTTTGTCTTTAAAAATATTAAGATAACAAAATGGAGTGTTCTTACAGGGTCTACAAAAAGAGTACTGAGTTGTTGAAAACGTTGAAACAGAATAAGTTTGGAGTATTTTGTACTTAAATATAATGAGAAGCCAGGTCATGCATCATGTCAGATTCATACAGAGGGCATTGCATGTAACTATAATAATATCCCAATCTAGACTTTGTCAATTCAGTTTGATTTACCTAACGATGTAACAACATTTTATAAGAATTTAAAAATCAAAAATTAACAAGACTATCTGTCCTTGTTGTTCAAGGTTCAATGTTGATGTTGTTATTTTTTCATTGACGTATGTTTCAAAGTATGAAAGCAGTTTCCTGTTTAAAAATTTACAACCGTTTAGAAATTCAAAGACCCAAATTTGACCCTTCACATTGATCCAATAATTGTTCTTATCAAAATCAGTTTATGATTGGAAAAAATTGGAACATATTAAGGGATAAGTTATGCGATTTTTTGAGCCATTGTAACTTTCATATTCATCATCTTCATTTGTAACGATTAAAACCATCTTGGTCCCACTCTAATCGAAGGATAACTATTCGCCATTTGGCATTATTATAATGTTATTATAATGTGCATTATTTGATTCCAATTCCAGCTACTGGGTTGACGTTGTCTTTATCACAGAAGTTTTTCCATGTATTTTCTGACCATCAGATTTGAATTTGTTCTTCCAACTCCTTTACTTTGTTGAGATTGAGATTCAAACCTTTGACCCCACAACCAACTACAGAAACGAACCAGATATCATTCTTTGAAAATGTACTTCGAGGTTTTGATCTAGATATGATATTTGGAGCCTGCATGGGAATGACTAGAAAGGAGCGTTATAGCCGAGCTATAAAATTTAATCTTATTAAAGATCAATTGGACAATGTAAAGGAGATCCTGTACATGATACCTGACCAAAGCCAGCACAATAAAAGGTACAGACAATTGATATTTAAAAAATTCAGGTATTGTTAAAACAAATATTGTTGATTTGTTTTACAGCATATTTGACCAAGGTCGCCTCTTCTAGCCTTCCTACTATCCTTCCACTTTAAGAGGAATTGATCTATTCAGAACAGCATTTACTGCGTACAATCAATTACAAGAAAAAAATTTTGTTGGTGTTACCTTGGACGAATCTGACAGTTTTATGAATAGTCTTATTGAAAATTACTTTTGGCATACAGATTTATTTTTGCGATCCTATTATCTTTCGTGTTTGTTCCATTCCAAGTTCACAACAGATAATAATTGGAACAGCTGGTCGCCTACAACTTTTGATACTTTCGAGGGTTTCGCAATTTTGCTGGAATGATTAATTGATAGCGTATTTTAGTCATAGTTAGCATATCACTCCAGATGCTGAGACTTATTGTACCATGTAAATAATCATTGAATTGCCTTGACGTCTCAAGTTAAACGGGGGGACTGTCTGATAGTTTAATTAACGAAATGGTTTTATTTTGAATAACAGTTAACCAAATGTCATTGCTCATTATTTTTATGAATTATTGCAAGGATACTAAGCATCGGCTTTGAACAACTTAAAGTGGTTGAATTCATGTTTTGCTCCAATACTGGGCTCTAATTTGTAAAATTAAGAATTTGATGATAAACGAGTTTTTAAATTATGAATGATTAAAAGATTTGATATTTATTTGCAACTGTTTTTAAATTGTTGTCTCATTCGATAAACGAGTTGAAAAGATTTAGGAATTATTTATATAAAATTAGTAAAAGTTAATTTAAAGTATTTACTCATCATCTTCAATTTCATTTACAGCCTCATCCTCTTCACTATCGTTTACGACCTCATCATCTTCCCCATTTTCTTCCATATTCTCTTGAGTGTCAGTTTTTGTTTTTTCAGAATTATGTTTTAAAATATCCATTATCTCCATCGCTAAACTCTTTCCATTTACAAGAATGGGCAACCATTTCATCTGTGTCATCAATGAAGCAACAAGGTCAATTTCTTCTTGACTAACAGAAATAAAAATATTTGTATTCAAAAAAACTATCAGTATTTGATATTCGAATAAGTTTGAAAATATTGTAATTTCAGACGTGTTTGAATACGAAGCCTCTGCAATGATTGGATGAATCACTTTCAGTACGTGAGGTTGTAGAAACGGCACTCCAAGCAGGCAATGCAAAAGACTCGGCTGGAGATATTCAGCCTTATTCTATTAGTAGATAATAATGTAAATTGAATTTTAAAAAATTTTCTCCAAACACAATAGAAATATATTAGTTGAGACTTCTCTTACCAGTGTGGTAGTAAGTGAGTGATTTAGATTTTCCTTAAAAATTAAATACTGATTGATTGCCGTCAAAAATTTAGAAGTATCATTTTCAATTCTGCAGTCCTCGTCATTATTTAGATTCAGCCAGTCCTCCATGTTCTTTCGAAACACTAATGCATCAACTCCTGTAATTATTATTGAAACAACAACGATATCCGGAATCAGTTTAGTCAGTTAATGATTTTTCAATCAAAAAGACTTACGTAAATGATTTTTCGGCTGACAAAGTATGAATCCATTTTTGTTCAGAGCAAATGCAAAGAAAGTGTGGCCAGATGGTGGGTTTATGACAACCCTTCCGAATCGCTGCGACTGGATAAAACTATTTTCATCTTCATCTTCAGGAATGTCCTCATTCATCGTTTCCCAGAAAGTGCCTATCAATGAATCTTCCTCTAATTCATCGCAGACAGTCACTATAAGACCCGGAGTTTTGTCAGCACTGAGTTCAGGGTCTTCATCATCTGTAATGTCTTTTTCTGCAGTAGGACACTTCCTTTTCGATTTGTACCGATCAGACATTTTGTTAATTTATCCTGAATGAACTGACAGAAATTACGCAAAATTAAATCGGAAGACCACCTCAAAATCTGATTATAGAGAAAAACTCGGCTAAAAATGACTTTTGACCATTGGCTCTAATCTTTTCTGTACAAAGGCCACAATGTAACATGTACGTACCAGATAGAATGTACGTACAAGTCACGACTTCAAGTGACTAAAATTAACACTAACAGATAGAGGGAGCCACTACACAAATTCTCCACCATTCAAAGTGGTACTACCGCACAGCACAAACACGACTGAACTTGTATAAAGATTCTTGAATTTACTGCATTCTGAATGTTTAGCAAAATAGATACTGCAATTTAAGGTGAAAAATTCAAATTGTAGAAGGATTAGTTTGGAACAAATTGTATTACAGTTTAATATATTAAATCCAACACAAACAAAACTACATTTACACGTTTCAGTTACACAACAGCAGAACAGCACAAAGACCCACAATGTCTGTAGTATTCAAGGTAATAAATTTTATTTTTTACTTACATTAAATTAACATGAATATCAAAAATATAAATGTATTTATAAACACATGAAGGTTATACATGTAATTTTCGGCGATGTCGACGAAAATGGGGAGCTGGTTTATCTTATCGACTGGGATAAAACGTGGGGCCAACTCTCACAAGTAAACGCAGACCAAACATACGGACCACAACGTTATGAAGTATTTGATTTTTTTTAGATAAAATTAAATGTCTTATTATGTAAAACAATATTTGATACTATTACATATTTTAATAGATCGAGGCGTACGATTTCAAGTATACTCGGGGGCGATTTCAACAAGGCACCTTGATAAGTCTCAGTTGCAATTTAATGGAAGACATTCTCATCACCTGGTCCCCAACCTGGGTCAAAGCAGTTGATTGTGACTGCGAGGAAGCTATCAATGCATACTGGGAAAATGTGTTTGCACATAGCATGAACGAGTTGGTAATAACATTAAAGTTATGAAAGAATTGTTCTAAAATTTAATATATACATCTGCAAATCTGAATTTATTTTACTTCTATAAAGAAGACTGATTGACCATTGAAAGGATTATTTATACGACATTCACATGCCTGGCAAATTACTAATACTTCAATTGCTTATATGTAATTACGTCTTTTAATTATGTATTGCAATTACTATTGTAGTATTTAATTACGTTTTTGACATGTGATGAATTTGTAATTTGTAATTGGAAAATTAAGTCATTATATACCCTGGACATCTAAAAATGTATAAATTAAATGTGAATAAATTTTATAAGAAATGACATGTTGGATGTATGATTTTATAAGTAAATAAATACGAATATATTAGTTATGTATACATCTTGAATTCAAGTAATAAATTAATAGACCACATATAGAACATTAAACGTGAATTTGTACGTGTAATGATATGATACAGTCAATTTTTTAATGGACTTGTCATTTGTGAATTTTAAAAACAATTTTTTTCTTAATTTACTAGAGAGAAAAGAATCTTGGACTTTGCGAAGAATAACGGAATCAATTTGGAATTGTACAATGACGAGTCGGACGACGAATAGGACGAAAGTGCACTTGAACGATAATATAAATTTGAACTGCAAAACTGGATTTAAATGGAGCAATGAAAATGGTGGATTTTTAGCTTAATGCTGACAATTTTTTATGTACTTGAGTTTTTCATCTGTTTCTAATTTAACTGGAAATTAAGTGGTGTTATTGTTTTTTCCTTTTCGGTAAAATAAATTCATTTTAACATTCCATAAACATGTAGGCATTCTGAGTCTTCTTTGTTGATAATTGGCTGTTTCCAAATGAAGATGAAGATGTTTCCAAATGAAGAAATAAGAGTCCATCTTCATGTACATGGAAATCAGTTAAAAACCTAGTTCCGATTCAAAAAAAATATTGTACACTGTCCGAGGTTTAATTAAAGCTTACCGAATATGAATAGCTTGCGTGGTTTCGGAGTTATCTTTGAACACAAATGTTAAAAAAAAACCTTGAATTAACATACAAGTTAAGTGTTATGATCATTAATAAGTTTTAAAATTAGCTTTTGACCTTTGACATGGGTCGCATATTTATTGTAGCGTTGAAAAATGTGTAATTGACTATGTAAAACATATGCGACCCATGTCAAAGGTCAAAATGTAATTTTACAACCTGTTAATGATCACAACACTTAACTTGTAAGTAATAATTCTAGGTTTTTTTTTGATTTTTTGTTGCAAGATAAATCCATAACCACGCAAGCTATTCAAATTCGGTAAGCTGAAAATTGTTTGTAATTGATCAACAATAATTAATTAATTATTTCCGATTCATAAAATAAATTGTACACCGTCCGAGGTTTAATTAAAGGTGTGATGGAATTATGCCAATTTTTTTTAAAAAGTTTTTAAATTTAAATTTCCTTTGGTTGTCTATAATTTTTTAAACATTATAATTTCAATCTGATAGTTCAATCCGACAACAATATTTTCCAGCTTACCGAATTTAAAAAGATTGCGTGGTTTCAGATTTATCTTGGAACCAAAAATTTAAAAAAAAACCCTGAATTAACACACAAGTTAAGTGTTGTGATCATTAACAGGTTGTGAAATTAGCCTTTGACCTTTGACAATGTACAGATAATTTTTTCTCAATCAACAATCTTATGATTGATTAGGAAAAATTATCCGTACATTGCCAAAGGTCAAAGGCTAATTTCTCAACCATCATTAAGACTGAGTCGTGTAGGTCGGAGGTCAGGGTCTAATAATACAACTTACTCTTTCCTGTTTCTCTTTCTTTTTGTGGGACTTTTAAATTTGTTACCTCGTCCTTTCTTTTGACCTTTGCAAACTGAGAGATGAGGTTGGCAACTACTGCATTCCTTGGCAAGGGCTAATGCTTCTGGAAAATTGTTATACATCGATGGGGTGATATTGCCGCTGTGGAGTAATACTCTTGTATTACTCTGTGAAGTGAAGTGAAGAACCTTGAGCTCTTTGTGGACCTTACATTTGGACCAATTCATAATATAACCACCAAAACACTAAGGGCAAAGTTGAGCCCCCTAGAGTTGAATGGCGTAAGAAAATTTTGGCTCAAATATGGAGATAACAACCAAATATTTTGAAAGTCATGAAATTAAATACATGAAATTGTATTTATTACTGAACAAATTAGATTAATCTACTTTCAACTAATAAAATTGAAGAAGTTATTAGTAGCTTCAGCTTCTTATGCGATCGTTTTGTCTGTCTGCCTGTCTGTCTGTTTGTCTGTCTGCCTGGCCCTCGATTATTTCAGAAACGGCTCCATAAATTGAAAATTTCAAATAGCACATTTACTACTCAGATTTCAGGCATCTTCAAGTGCTATCTAGGTTTGTCGAAAGGTCAACCGTTGACGACCTAGGTCACAAGTCTCGAAAAATTTAAATGGAAACAATCATCATGTGGGATATCAATCGAAAGCTGTTGTCAAGGCCTATCAATTGTGTTATTCAGTTTTGTCAAAAGGTCAACCGTTGACGACCTAGGTCCCTTGTAAAGGGAAAGCTGAAGCTACTCCTTACATCTGTGCTTGATTAGTTTATTTAGATTGTATCTGCCTTATTAAACTTAAGGAAAAATTGTAGTAGTATATTGAATAAAATCATCATGGACTAATTAAAACTTAAATGGCCTTGTAAACATTTTTTTAATCTTAAGACTACGATTGGAATTGAGGTAGGTTGCGGTAGAACTCCAGGCATTGCGGATTAGACAAAGCTCCAATGTTTTCGGTAGCGTTTGGAATACAATTAAAAAAAATTATGGCATCACCGCCATATTTATTCTATATTTTTTTAGCCATATGAAAATCAAAATTTGTAAAAACGTTACAAGATTTCCTTATCATGCAAAATTTGTTGATAATTAAGTAAAATTTACATTTTAGAATGGATTAATATTTTGTGTTTATTTTTTTTACAGTATTTGTAGGTACCTTAGAATTTCTGACACTATGATCTTCCAAGTCAAATGACACATGCACATAATCATTATCGACCGACGTTATCGACCCCCTGTAGATCTTCATATCACCACTGATTGAAATGACCCGATCACCCTCATTGATTTCTTCACCAGATACTTCAACAAAGTCAGGATTAGTCTCAACATTTTTAATTTTCATTAAATGACCCTGCCGGGCCAAATGCTTTTTAGTAATAGATGTAGAGTTGTTTGGCATGGAATAGATTTCATCAGGATGATTAATGTTATGGTTGTTAGGGCTTTCAAGTATCTCTTATATAAATTCCTTTAAAATTTAAAGTTTAGAAAATTAACATTAATTGATTATAAAATTCTCCAGATAACACAGCGGTTGTTGGTTAACCTAGATTTTGTGTAGCCTTTGTAGCAGATTTTTTTTTAGGAATGTATTTCCTTCCAACATCTTTGGGTATTAATCTCTTTGGTCGTCCGTTAGGTAATTTTCCTGTTACAATATTGACTCTAGGTTTAGTTGCTAATGAGTTGTTTGCTAAAGCTTTTTCTGCGTAGATTAATCTTTGCTTTATCTTCAACTTTCTTCGTCTGCTAACTCTTCCTGTGAAATACAAATCTTATTCTCGTTTTTTAATTTTAAATAAATAAAAAATTTAATAATTAAAAAAATAAATTACCTTCCATTATGAATGCATGTGCGAAAAAAAGTACAACTCCCGGTTGAGATTTATTTGACTAAATACCATTGGAAACGAAACATCCCTTTTGCAACTCTTTTTTTTTTAACTATTTTGGTTTAATGACTGAATATTACTCGTATTTCTCATGTTCTAAAATATGTAACCAAAAATAAAAACGAATGGAATAATCGTAATATTAATTTACGAATCCGGAGAAAGTACTACACATTTGTAAATAAAAACCATTCAAAATGGGGCACAATGACAATTAAGTGATTCTAGTCACTGCAGTATTTATGAAACTTCCCTGTACAACTTCATTTAGGCCGATTCCAATCCCCTTAGGGGTGACCACCACGGGTCAATCAGACTAACTAACCAACCTGACTATATGAAGTTTGCATTTATTTAGAATAATATTGTACGTAATCCGACAAAATTAAATGTGCATGCACTATTATTAGAGGTATTACTGCCAAAATGGTTATCATAAAGCATAGATTTTTGGTTGTACTGTAAATTCATTTATTTTAAAGTTTATTATCTCTGTGTAGTTAGGGGTCTACAATACCATATTCGTTTATCATAATTCTAGTATAACATCCAGATCGTTTGAAAACAGATTTATCAATATGTACGTTTTTTCTCCCATTTCCATTGGTTATCATTAACCTAACATCCGCCACCTCACTCCACTCCTTTCCCAAGAAAGGTATCTGTCTTGTTATATCATCGGCTCCAAATAGACTAGTCAAATTATTAACAAGAACAACACAAATGTTATGTTTTAAGTTGAGATTTTTCAGCAATTGTGCAATTTCTTGTGTCATGTTCTTCCTTTGTCCTAATTTTCAATCAATCCCATAGAAAGGGAAAGCGATCGAATCAATCACGAGTAGTTTGAAGCAAGGATATCTATCAATGAAGGCATCCATCCCTCGTAATAGAAGGGTCAAGTCGAAAGACACATAACACAAGCGTAAATGTACATTGGATAGAATATTTTCTACGGTTGACCATTTCTTATTGACTTGGTTAAGCCATGATAAGGCATTATTCCCCAGAGCAAATGCATCCGCCATCAATTCCATACGTTTATGGTCATAATTTGGTTCAGTTTTGATCAGTATTACCTCACCTTCTTGACCTCCAAAAGCTTGTGGGATTTGAACATTAAGGCATAATTGCTGGCAGATTGTAGTTTTCCCAACTCGTTTTGCTCCGACAATCTCTGTTATACAACCAATTCTGACTCCTCCCTCCAACATAGTATCAAAGTTATTGCATAGAGAGATAGAGAGATGGAGAAATATATTGATCACTCGGCGAAGTCATTGCTGAAAAAAAATAAATATAAAAACAACCATCAATGAATAAATTTAAAAAATATTTTTTTAACATTTCCAATTAAATTTAATAAAATCGTAAAAGAATAATGACTTGTATGTCACTCAGACCATCCACAAACCTGCATGGCTTCCAGGTATTCCTAAATGTCGGAGGACTGTAGAATCGATGGATAACCCTTTGCAAGACGACCGGTTCTACTTGGTCACATTAAAAAATTCTACCCAAAATAAAAACGAATGGAATAATCGTAATATTAATTAACGAATCCGTAGAAAGTTGCACAAAATTTTGAATAAAAACTTTGAAAATGGGGAACAAACTCAAGAAAATTCAAGAAGCAAGATTTATTTTTAGTTGGTCACTCATACCCGTTCATGGGCGGGCTTTTTTATAAATAAATGAATCACTTTATTGTCATTGTGCCCCGTTTTCAACGTTTTTTGTTTACAAATGTGTAGTACTTTCTCCGGATTCGTTAATTAATATTACGAATTTGCCATTCGTTTCTAACTTTGGGTAGAATTTTTATAATTTTAGACAAAAAAGTAAAATTCAGTCATTAAACCGAAACAGTTTCAAAAAACAGTTTCAAAAAAAGTTTATGTCGGTTTTCTATTTATGAATTCAAATAAATCTCAACCGGGAGTTATAGCTTACTTTCATTGGGTGTACAAACAAGTTGAGTCCTGGTAGATTCGACTCTGAACAAAAGCTCCATCTCGAGCAACGCAAATTTTAGAGAGTATTGGTTAGTTGCTGCAAAATAAATGACCATCATCTCGCCTTGTTCTTAATTTTGATGCAGCTAATAAATTAGTTTATAATTATAAATAGTGGATAGCAATTAATTGTTGAACAACCTTGTGTCTTCAAATTTACAAAGATTCAAACAATGGACGAGGATGACTTTATTTTTGACTTTGAGGTACGTAAGTTTAACCGCACCATAGGATGTATTCTTATGTGTCTTGTTTTGTTAGTATTATTACGTTTTGAAGTAGAATTTCCCTGTATCCCTAGTAAATGTATTTTCCTCCCTCTGACCCTTGTCTTTGTTGTGCCGATGGAAACTGAAAGACATTAAGACTAAACATGTTAATAAAAAATTGTTCGATTATCATAGGATAATTTCGATGAAATTGATGCCGTCGTTGAATCGGGTGTAGAAGGATCAGAGGCTAAAGATCAAAATCAGTTCACATCACAAAATAGGCTTGTAGCGGTGGATGCAATACCTGGAACTGAGAACAATGACCTCCAGCTCTCAATTCATAATTCTAATTTACATTATGGAATTGGTAAAACCGGACGTGGTAAGCACCTTAATCAAATTTTGCAAATTGAGTTGTTACCAATAAAGCTCGTGTTTTTATTATTTTTTTTTTGCTTAACAATAAATAGATAATCAACGGCCGGTGCATATTTTGGACGAATTTGATGAAACCGAGAATG
>JAQFYM010007302.1:0-10566 GCA_034694785.1 Agrenia bidenticulata
CTGTTTACAACAAAGTACAAAGTAGTAAATAAAACAATCAAAAAAAACACAAAAAATGGCAGGACAATAAAAAGGAAGATTGTCACCAAAAAAAAAATATATGTACTATAACAAAAACCGTCTAATTAAACTATATATATAACATAGATGAACCACGGCGATGTTTTTTTGTTAACACTGGATATATCATGTATTAATAAACACAAATAAATAAATTAGTAAAGCCATAAAAATCAAAAATCAGCCATTAAAATGCATACTTAATATTCGATGTGCTATATGTTGAAGTCAAAGACTCATTTTCATAAATGGAAACATGTTTAATCAATGTTACATATTTGAATGTGTTGTAAATACAGTAATATTTCCATAAAAGAATATTAATAAAAAATAAGGTGATCACTTAGAATATATTTTCTTCTTTTTTCTATTCGAAACCCAACACTATGTGCTGTGTGTTGGAGAATAGTAAAATATTGATACAAAATTTTAAATGTTTTTTTTGAATTCTTAAAGTTTGGTATTGTTTTTAAATTTAACAACGAAGGGCGTGTCTGGTTTGTCACAGAAGCAGTTTCTTTTGTATTCTGGTACTTTTAAAGAAATTGATTTCTTTTCTTTTAGCTTTAAAAACTCGTTATTAGGGTAAATTTAACTTACTTAATTTTTTAACTAAAAGAATTTGAAAGAAATCAGTCAGGACAAGATTCTTAAAAGAATCCGTTTTTAGAGACAAGAAAAGAATTCGATTGCTGTAAAATAAACCAGAATTATAAAGAAACGGTTCCTTAGACAAAACAGACACGCCCTTAAGTTTCTAGTTAGTTGTGATGTACTTTTACGCAAAAAAAAAAATTGACAGTAGACCGGTTTATGCTTTTCAGTTTGTAATTACAATTGAAATATATAACATTGCATATTTATGTAAACCCCCATGCGCAATTGAAGAAACAGAAATTCGCATAATATCGTAAAATGAGTCCTTTTCTAATTGCAAATAAGCAGCAAATTATAGTGTAAAACGGTTTTTAATGCAATTTACACTACATATATGTTT
Organism: Agrenia bidenticulata; assembly: GCA_034694785.1. Classification (NCBI taxonomy): domain Eukaryota; kingdom Metazoa; phylum Arthropoda; class Collembola; order Entomobryomorpha; family Isotomidae; genus Agrenia; species Agrenia bidenticulata. The sequence continues at coordinate 1,058 of JAQFYM010007302.1, forward strand.
TTTGTTCGCTCAATCCTAACTAGAAAAAATTCTGTTGTAAGTATATTGAACCTAAACTAATATTGTGCTTATAACAAGATAATCGACTAGAAAAAATATACCTGTATACTTATTCTTGTTTTTAACTATAAATTGACTGAACAAATTTTTGACAATAGAAGTATCCGTCTTCTTTTAAAAACATCTTGGACCTAATTTTTAAAATGACACGGTATTCTGTAAGAAAAAGTTGCAATTACATAATAATTAACCTTTAAAACTTTTTTATACAAACCTTTTTTTTAAAAACTGTTTTTTATTTTGTGTCTTTTTTAAAATATAGTTCTACATTCAAAACAGGGTTTTACAAATGGTGACAGTTGATTTTTATTATAAACACAACTATGACGCATTTTTTTGTATGAGAATGGCAAATAAAGGGGTGTTTTTTTTTGGTCGTCTGTATCAATTAGATGACACATTTTTTGTAAGTCAAAATTCTTGGTAATCATACCTATAAATTTCTTTGTACTCATACCATAATATTTCACTACAAATGGCTTTTAGCGATACACAAAAAGTAATTTTTCCTTGTGTTGTGATTTATTTTTGCAGTCCTTAAGGGTAATCATTTTTTTTAATAAAGAACCTAAGTCCAATACGAGTTTTTAGCCGCTGTCTAGTTTTAAAAAATAGAAAAACGTAAATCTGTTTTGCAATGATCATAAAAAGCGTTTTTTGTATATTAAAACACATATCTGTTTGATTTAATAAAACCTGTTTTCGTATAAAAACTTCAAAAGCGTTTTATATGAAAGATGCATTTTTTTATACAAAATGCATAAAAAACGTGTAGGAATAACTTTTTAACTTTTAACCAATTTAAAAAAATGTTTTTTAGTATCTTTTTCGCGAACCCTGTTTTTTGCATAAAAAATACATAGATGTTTTGGATAATATTGGATGATTGAGAGAGAGTCATCTTTTTCTTCGTAAAATCAAACTCGAAATCGGCTATTTCCTAGTTTTGTAATTCTTTATATACTTATTTTATTTGTTTGATACAATCAAATTTATCACATTATAGATTTTAATTTGTTTCAAACCACAATAAGTTTTAGATAAAGATAATCATATCAGGATTGTTTGCTTCAGACACTTGTTTTGAACTCGGCCTACTCTCACAATCCTGAAATGGTACTATTTTGCCTTTGACAAAAAAATTCATAGCCCTCTCTTTACTCGGAAAACCTGCGGCTTCGCCTCGGGTAATTATTTCGTCACTGGGTACATATCAACAGTAAATACGATTTTATTGAGCGTAATTTACAAATAAGTTTGTAAAAAACTTGATTAGTAAACAAAGACATGCATTTTGGTGCTGGTGTATTAGCCGATAATAATACATTTTGTATAATAAAATCTAGGTTGTCTTGTATATAGGGATCTCGTTAGCATGTGGACAGATTTTTCGGAGACAAACATCTTTGTTTTGAATGCCCGGGTAACCGGGTTTTTTTTCGGGAATATGATAAGTGGACAACTCAGCATAAAATATTTAAAAAAATGCAAAAAAATATTTTATAAGTAATCAGTAATTATATTAAAAATATATTATAATATAATATTGCATCAATAGAGCATATGTACAGAATTACAAGCTATTTTAGGTTTGTTTATTGGGTACAAAAATTTATCCTATTTTATCTTGCAGTTAGTAAAAGCTTTTTTAAAATCCCTCATAGAGTCACAAAAACACAGTAAAAACCTTTTCTGTTTAATAAAATAGCATCATCATGTTCTTATATATAAAAACGGTTCATATGGTGTAAAACACGGTTTATTATATATACAAATAGATTGTTATAAACGTTTATCTAACACAAATGCAGTTTTCCCATACGGAGCCGTAAAAAAAACGAAAATTAGGTACTTGTGCTTTCTATATAATATTGAATAATAACTACCTATTTGTTTGTATATTTGCATGCAACTGTTGTTTTGTATATTGTAATTACGGGTTAAAAGTATCTGGATATTGTAATATCTTCTATCAACACAAGCCAAAACTAGATAAGTATTGCGTTTTGTATGTTAGACACTACTTTAAACAAAAATTGATAAACTACTCTCTAAGTATAGTAAAAAGTCAATGATATAAAGAATAAATAGGCATTGCAAGCATTTGCATATGGTATACTTTTAAAGACAATACGATATACAAACAAAAACAAACATGTGCAACAAAAAATAAAATGTCTATAAAAACAAATACGCTACTTAAAAGCTACGTTTTGTTCAGTCTTTCTGTATTGAAAAAAAGCTGCCCGTGGAAAAATGCAAATACAAGCTGTTGAATAAAATCTTGTTGTAAATATATGGTGACCAAATATATTTTTTTGGATTAAGAAATATACACTTCCTCAAAAATGCCGAGTAACCCGACTTTTTTTTTCCTGGGTTAAAAAATTTCAATATCATAGTGTCTACGTAATACCCATGTATAAAACCCCTACTTGTATATTGGTATTAAAATGCAAAAAAAATTATTTTGTTGTTTTATAATTTACTGAATACCATGAATACATGTGTTCATGCACGCAAAAATCACAATTTACAGATGTGTAGACAAGCATGGTTAAAAGCTTATATATATATAAGCACTTACCATTTTGATTTGCAAACAAAACTGGTTTTTTAACGAGTCGGTTAATTTAGCGTAAAATTTAATTAAAACAAATTGCGCACTAACTATTGAATTAAAATGAAATTTTTAACAAGGGAATTTTTACAAACTAAAATGTTCTTTTATACGATAAAATATAAATTACAAATATTTTATGCAAAAAAAAATATTTTTTTATTTCGCTAAATGAGAAAATACTTTGTGAGTACTCAACGTCAAAAAAATTTCTTGTGAATACAATAATAAAACCTAATATTTTACCGTTTTTGACAATAAATGTTGTAAAATATATAGTACACAAAGCTCGATATGCTACTAATATTAAAAGATATAATGTGCCCGCGTTTTAATTTTTAAATTTAAACGCCAATGAAATTGAAAATTCTACAGAATATGAATCAAATCATATGATATATTCAAAATGTAGTAAAATGCTTTTTTTTTTACAACTTTAAATGTAATATAAACTTAAATGCACCAAGTTAAATAATTTTACAACACGAAAGTAAGTTGCCATCATAAAGCTTGGTATAATTAAAAACAGCTTACTATGTTATAAGTGTAACAATAAAAATCAGTTATAATAATAGAATACACGTAATTTATTGGTAAAGTGGAACCATCAACGAATCCGTCCAATACTGGATTCTAAATAGAGTTTCCAAAATCCCGGGATGAGATTTCCCGGGATAAAAAAATTTCAAAAAAAATGCAATCCCGGGATACATCCCGGATTTTTTTCTATGTACCAAAAAGGCTCCGATTGAAGTTTTTTGCTATTTTATTTCGTAATGATTTTTTTCTGTTTCTACAGGAATGTAATTACTATAAAAGAAACTATTTACTAAGTTTCTTTTGTCTGTTAACATTTAACTAAAACCTAAACAAGTTGTAAGAAGAACCTTAATCATAACTACTTTTTTATAGATTGGTCGCAACTTGCGAACTACAGATAACTGGCAATTTTGTGTTGTTTACGCGTACTTATATACTACTAAACTAGCTGAATCAATAGTTTAATATACTCATAGTAATTTTAAATTTTAATAGTACAATATGTGGGTTAAAACATTAATCATATTTTTATAATGTAAACAATAATTTTGTATGTAATGGAATAGATGCATAAAAATGTCTTTTCCTAAAAAATAACATAATAAACTTACATACCACAGATTATTAGAATTGAATGGATTTAGAAAGATTTTAGTAAGTAATATACAATATATTGTGTATTTATTACACTTTTTTTGCAATTCTGTACAATTTTAGCAATTTAGTTTATCAAATTGTAAACTGGTTAAAAAGCCTTTTTGATGAGGAACATACAATGTACTGATAGTTATGTGAGACTGTATAAGCATCAATAAAATGTATTTATACGATGCAATAAAGAGATCATTTGTCTAGATAACTTATAAAGCGCAATCTGGCAAATTTTTGTAAAAATAAAAATAAAATGAAATGTGGGAACTATGTTGATTACGCGAAAATATGAATCAAAGTATTTTGCGATACATATCAGGCCTTTTAACTGAAACTTATGTTAGTACGAACGTAGTTAATATATGAAGTACATCCCAGACAATCTTTATACAATCTAAAATACTTTATTGATTGGTTTTTGCAAATAATTCAGTTTATTTATTTATGAATATCAGCAAATAATACCAAATCGTAACAAAATGTTTTATACACAACCTTAACAACAAAAAATAAATGCAATTGCGAAGAAAAACACAATGATCAATTACCATATAAAAAAAAATCCACATGTTCTATTTGCTATATTTTATAATTTTTTCCAATGATTAATATATTATATAAAAGTAATTAAGTGTATTTCATCTGTTCATTTTATTTTTTTATTTTTTTATTTCTGCATATTGACTTTAAATGTACAAGAATATTTTACAAAAAAAAAAAATTAAAACTCAAAGCACTGCCATTTTGTAATACGGGATCCCGGGGTCCTGTTTTATTTATCGAGATAATTTTTTTTTGGGTTTTTTGGCCAAATCCCGGGATTCCGGGATTAGAAACTGCTGTTCTTAATAGTAGGATATTAGTTGTGGTATCACTCTCAGGTTATAAACTTTTGGAAAATGCAGGTATGTCAAATAAAAATCAAACAATTTATTTTAAACGTTTAAGATACTTTTCTAAATTTTAGGGTGTGGTTTTAACCTAAAAAATTTAACTTTTTCTATTGATCAAGCTCCTGTGAAAAAAATAAAAGAGCTATAATAAAGTGACTAAACTAAAATAAAAAGCATGTGACCTGGGTGGTTGACTTACTTAATAGCTTTCACAAATAAACTTTTTTTAATGACGATAAAGTAATGATTTGGGCGAGCCCAATTGCATAATTTTTTAAAGCTTTTAAAATGACTTAAAAACACGTTTTTTTATGGAAACACATTTTTTTTGTGCTTTTTTCTAATAAAAAACATATAATGCACAGAATTTACATAAAATATATACTATATACTGCGATTATTTTGTTCGATGCTGTACAAAAAACAGCTGAATATAAGTTTTGCAAGTTTTAATTGCTTTTATTTGTAAATATAAGCATAAAAAAGCTTTTTTTTTGTTGTAAATGTCAGAAAAAGCATGTACATTATGCTTTTATGGGCAAACCCAAGTAAAGATTTACCTTGAAATTATCAATAGAGCATGTCATAAAAGTAAGAAAATAGTATTAATGAACAATTAAAACGTAAAAAGTGCTTTTATATGACTTAGTGTCAAATAATACTTTTTTTGAACACAAAAGCCTTTTTATTTTTTTTTGTTTAACAAAATAAATAGAGACTACAATGTATAATTATTTGTTATTCAAAAGGTATAAACCTTCGGATATGACATTTTAAATTGCATAAAAGCAAAATTAATATTCTTCAAAGCGCGAAATCACGCTTTCATGAACAATTGTAGTCTTTTATACATAAATATGCTTTTATTGTCCGCCCAGAATAGTACACCATTATAATTTATATATAAAAATTAAAATGTTTGTAATAAAGTTTTTGAACTTTCTATTTTTACTAGATGAGTTTAATGGTAACGTAGGACAGAATAAAATGATAATTTTGTGTTTAAGAATACTTATGTAAGCATTAAAGATTTTAGAGAGCTTTGAAAAGTATAAAAAAATACATGATTCGAATGTGACAACTTATAAAGAATTGCAATATTGTCTTTTGCTAACCGAATTACTAATAAAACTAAAAAGCTCGATTTAATGATAAATAGAGCAAAAACACAAATATAAAGGCAATTAAAAATTGAACCCAATATTGTATAGAAATATATAAATGATTCTCAATTATCTAGACATTATGATTTATTTTATGTATAAATTTTATAAAACCAACAGGCGAGGAGATTTAGAAAAATTAGGGGGCTCCTAATATATCCTTCACTTTTTGTTGCCCTTTTTTTTGCAAGTTTAAGTATGAAATACGCATATTTTTGTATATAAAAGAGTTTTGAATGTTTTTACAAGTATGTTGTTATTAATATAACAATTTTTACTACCGATGGACAACTCGCCCTGAGGCAGTGGCGTAGCCGGGGGGCAAAGGAAGAGGGGTGGGACAGTCTGTTATTTGTGCAGATATTTTTTTTACAGAAAAACCTAATAATAAAAAGTTTTTAAACCAAAATTTCTAAAAAAAATAAATATGATTTTTGCCATTTTAAATCTTGTTTTTAAGCAAAATTTTGAAAAAACACTGACAAGCCATGGGCAAAAAAAAATCCTTGTTACGCCACTGCCCTGAGGTAGGTGTCCAGAACTCGCCTGCGGTTATAAAGAACATTTTGCGCCGGGGAGAGTTTTAGTTTACAAAAAAAAAAAAGCATAAACAAAAAAATAAGCAATAGTCAAAAGGTGTAGTTTAAGCTATGTACAATAATAATGTATTATTTATACTATACCTAACTAGATAGTTAAAAAATTACATTAATCGCAAAAGAAAGAAAAAATAAATAAAAACAAAAGCAAAAGCAAAAGAATAAGAATAAGCAAAAAAAACAAAATTTTCTAAGATCACGATCAAAAAAAAATCTGTCTGATAGAATACTATTTTTTAAAAACTAATTACCATCTTGAATTTAATATTTATCCGTCAACTGCTGTTTAAAATACGATAAAAACAAAATTTAGTTTTACAAAATGCATTGCAAGAAATTATAGATGTAAACCACAATCATAATAAATAAAAAAAAAAAAGAGTTCAAAACTTTTCATATAATTATCTAATTATTATGCAGTTGGTTTAAATTTGTGTTAGGGATAGTGATAGGTTAGGGTTTCTACAAAAAATAACAAAAAACCTATAATAAACTTTTTTTTTGCAAAAGCTACATAAAACTAATAAATAAAAAAATGTTTTGTTTTTAATTGTTTTTATACTACTTTTGTGCATTTTATAATAAAAATCTGTCTTTTATTTTTTTGTAAAATAAAAACTTGCCCCTGGGGTAATCTGTTTTTATTGCCAGCCGGGTGAGTTAAAGACAGATCGTATAGGGCAAGTATTCCACAAAACATAAGCGTTTATTTATAAGTGTTTATAAGTAATTTATATATAAAAAAAAGTAATTTCTTTATCGCACGATCAAACAATCAAAAGGAATCAGTTTTTAAAAATACAGGCCGGTTTTATAATTAAATATTCTTTTGTTTGCTTTCTGTAGATGTATGATCTATATCATTTTTAGCCCCCTTGTAAAATTTATTCGTTAAACCAAAAGTACAGGAAACACTTTCAGAGAACTAAATTTAGTATGGATATTTCTAATTACGAAATACGTACGCCTAAAATATACAAATCTAGATTAATAGTACGTAGAAAGATATAAAATAAAGGCTGTGCAGATCTATTACGATAAAAAAAAAGCGAGATCACTATATTAAACCTAATAACTAAACAGAGAAGTCTATTTTTCAATTGTAGATTGCTTAGATGTAAGTTTTTTTATGTGTAGTACTAATAAAAAAAAAATCTGTTAGCCTTTTTTGTGAAAATAATAATTATGGAATGTTAAGAATGTTATTTTATTAATTTTATATATTCAGGCACTTTTTTTTCTGGTGAAATCACTAAATTGAAATATCTCTCAATTTGGGAGAAAATGACCCTCTTTTGTAACAAAAAATTTGGGAGTTTTGTGACATTAAAATTTTGTGTATTTTCAAGGCATAAATACAGATAAATGTACTGTTAAGCAGTTATTTTATATATCAAATCGCTTAATACTACAATCAATCACAAATTTGTATTTTTTATAAGTAAAAAATGAATATTTACATTAACTGTTTCAAGGAAAAAAATATCGGCGCGGTGGGAGGTTATTTGCATTATAAAACTTGTTCTTTTATAGTCTGCCTGTATTTTGTTTATAAATTATGTTTCAATAATATAGTTCTCTTGCGAAAGCACATATAATTTATGAAAAAGTATAAGGAAAACTAAAAGAAAAAAAAACGCCCTAAAAGTTTTTTATATGTATCATATTGTTTCAAATTTCAAAATGTACTTACTTTAAGTGTAAAAAACAATTTAAAACAATGCTATTGTAAATTTTTGTTTATGATTGCACATAGAAAAAACACTTAATAGTATTGATATATATATTTGATCTGCAATTATTGCGATGCAACAGCACGATACAAAGTAAACAATTAAATCATACCTTTGTAGATACATGTATAGCCTAAAAAAATGTACTTTTTTTTTGCAATACTTTATTAAAAGCTATACATTATATTTATTTTCTTGGCAAGTGTAATTCGTAGGCTAGTTTTTTATTTATCTATAAGTATAAAAGAATACCATTTTTCACATCAAAGGAAGTTCGACAAATCAAATTCGTATTAAAAGAGAAAAAAAACTACAAGAAAATTGTAGCTTTACATAGCATCAATCTTGTAAAATTTTACAACTATAGAAAACTATAAAAACATTTTTTTGTTGTAAAATCAAAATTAAAAGAGAAAATTTGCTTTCTAATGTGTTCTTTTGTACTTCTATCATTTAAAACGTATTGTACTAAGCAATTTATCCTTACTTCTTATGTATTATAAATGCTCATTTGTGTTAAGAAGACGAAATTTCATGTGATATAAATAGTAAATAAAAATTTCAAAGGTGTTTATTTTATATGCAACTGACATGTTATATATCAGACTCGTTTTGCAAGACTTATAAAGAAAAATTGAATTAAATCTCCCATAACAAAAATGCTCCTTTTTTGGGAGAATTGGGAACAATCATCGATTTCTCATAAAAAAAAGAGGCAGTTTATATTCCATTTTACAGACCCCTATTAAATAAGGGCATTTTATTCTTCCTAAGTTCGAGGGGGCTAAAATTTCGTTTATTGATGAAAATTTACATACTTGCATTCCTGACAAACTTTGAAGGTAAAGATAAAAAGTGCATTGCCAGTAGATATCAGAAAAAAGACAGGCAATAAATTTACTTCCGATAAAAAGGATTTATATCAGAGCTCCTCAAAAAAAATTGTATATTGTATTGTATAGAATATTTTTAACAATAATATATTGACAATATTTAACAATTATTGTATAGACGAAAATTGTAGTAAAATATAAATTCTGAAGCTATTAAAACTATTGTGTGGTTGTGTTACGATCTTAATAGAGTACTTATCTATTCAAATTAGAAAAAAACACATAAATAAGACCCCCATCTCGGACTAAAATATAATCACTGCCGCAAATGAAACACAACATAAATACCTAAGTTTGTTAATTACTCAGTATGTATTTAAATTTTTTCATTAGTATTTTTGCCAGATAATTAAGTAA
>JAQFYM010007303.1:0-10563 GCA_034694785.1 Agrenia bidenticulata
CAAAATTAAATCTGAACCACTTCTGCATAGAAAAGTGTAAAGCAAACTAATTTTACTGCAAAATTACACAGTTTATATTTTACGTTGTTCACTGGGTCGGTAAAATCTATACAAAGAGACAACAAAAATGGTAGAATAGCTTTGTTTTGTTTATAAAATTGTCGGCAGGCTATTATAACATAACTTAAATATAACTTGTGATATCTATATATAAAAAGAGCAACTTTATTAAAGTAAGTATTTATTTTTATGCTAAAATAAATTTTGAAATACTCGAAATGACAGCAGATCATCAAAGTGATGTCAACGTCACACAAGCATTAAAAGTTTGCGCAGAATTAATTGTTGGTTACGAGTAACCTTGCAAGCATATTCGCAAAATAGTATTTTTTCTAAAGAAAAAAAAACTTACTAGTTACAGCCATTATTATTTTTGCTGTTTAGGATTTAGTTACAAATAAAGTATTTTACATTTTTTTAGGCGCTAAGTATGTTTTTTACACAAAAAAAGTTATTTTAAAATACAAGCAAAAAAAGAATATTTTTCCAAGAGCTTAAACTACACTTTTTTTTTTACTGAACATTATTTGCCTTCGAAAAAAAAATATTAGTTGGTTTTATAATTACGAATTGTAAAATTAAAAAAGCGTAAGTATAAGTAATCTGTTGACCACAAAAAAATCTGTATTCATTGCAAAAAGTAAAACACGCAGTATAAACTATACGCTTATTCAGAGGCAGAAATTTCGATTGAAAAAAATACATTAGGTCTTGATTTTTATATGTTAGTGAGTATTTTTTGCGTAATTTTTTTTTGAAACACATCTACTCGTTGCGCATAACTACGTATTTATTTATGTTTGTATTTAATTTGTTGATTTTTATGCCAAAAACGCTTTCTTTTTACAAAAAAGTTTTTTTTTTGTATGCGATATTTAAAAAACCACAACCTGCATTTATGTTGCAAGTAGTGCAATGCATTCTTATAAAGCCATTATAGACGCACAGTGTAATTTAAAGTATCGTCTAAAGAAAGCAAAACAACTATGCTATTATCTTGCAGATGCGCTGTAGCGTCTAGCATAATGAAACTACAGCAAGTACCGCAAGGCATTTACCTGGTACTATCGAACGACCTAATAAGATGCGCAATCTTTTTCAGTACAAAATAGTTATAGGTTTTTTTTGATAAAATGCAAGCTTTTACAGGTAAAAATGATATTCTTTGATCTTTGAATAAAATTAAAAGCTGTAACGAAGAATTGTAGCCGGTTCATTTTTAGATATATTATCATTGTATTTACCAAGCATTGATATTTGTATAAAAATTTTTTGCATGTACGTTTTTCGATTGTAAATCCTGTTGTACGTATATATTGTATTTTAAGTCTCGCTCCTTCATATAGAACCGGTTATAATGCACAGCCTCCAGTTAGCAATGTTTCATGTTGTTTTTGATATGTCTTTTATTAGTGTTTCTATGTAATTTACAGCAAAAGACATCATTAAAGCCTTTTTTGCTGTAAAATTGCAAAAATAGACTAGTAATAAAAACAAAGTAATCAACGGGGTTTGCTGATAAACCCAATAGCTGCGGTACTACTCAACGCTCTATTGCAGTAAAAAACTTGCATAACATGCTCTTTTGCTTTCTTAATTAATACTTTTAAAAAGAATAAGTCAGTTAAAGTATAACTTGCTATTGTAACGCTCGATTCTTAAGGCATCAAGCAGCTACATCAGCACCACTTTAGTTGATACGCTGCTATACAGGCCTTTTCTCTGTTATCGTATCGCCAAAAAATTAAGATATTTAAAGGTATTTTTGCAATTGTATTCCTAGAAGCAAAAGGTAAAAAAGACCCGTAAAATACATTTAGTACTTGCTTTATTTTATTAAGACTTTGTATATTTTATACACCTGTATATTTTATACACCTGTATATTTTATACACCTGTATAGTTACCTATCTTTCTTTTTATATGATTTAATATGTTACTCTTAGTACCTAAATCATTAGCCGTTATAGGCGAGCAATCATGTGTCTATCAGTACTAACAGTTTTTTAGTTTATTGTAATTTAAACAAGTCCACAGTTTAGCCTTTTTTAAAAAATGCATTTATCTGTGGGTTTTGCAGCCAATCAGACTTTCGTACCTTTTTAAAATCATTTCGAAATTTTAAACTAAAATTTTTGCTTCTTCAGACAATTGTTCGTATATAACCAAGCAGCATTTAACACGTAAAAATTGGCTGTTGACAAAATATATAGTTGTTTGCTTCTGTACACATTTGTATGTTGTTTTTGATTGTATTTAATAATTTGCCATACTTCAGTACACCTTAAATTATGTTTTATATTTATCTTATTGCACATCATACTATTTCGTATCTTATTCCGTAAGGCAACCATGCCAATGAGGTTCTGACTATAAAAACACAGGACAACCGTAAAAAACCTTTTGCACAGGTTTTGCAGTTGTATTGTGATACTATTACAATTATTTTTCCTACACTTAAGAGTCTATATAAAATAAAATAGAATCAAGAGTCTCGAGATAGTATGTAAGTCTCGAAATATCTATTTTATATTCAAAAATGCGATCTTAGATTTTTATTTTTATTCTATATGTTTAATCGTCAAGTATCAAGATTCGAGTATGTAAAATCGGAAAATTCAACTCGAACCCCCCTTATAAAAAAACCCTGGAAACTCGATGGAGTATGGATATATAAAATAGTTTGTTCGTAGAAATTCTAGATTCGTTTATTGAATTTGGGTTGTTGTAAAAAATACAACTGTACAAGGTTTAAAAGTTTACTCTTTGTGAAAAAAATTGGAAGTGTGTTTTAAACACGGAAAAATAATCTAAAAGACAAATTCATAAGCATATCCACACAATAAATTTTTAGTTGAGACTACAGGTAGCTTTTATAAAGACAGATTACATACAAATTACCTGCAGACTATGACATTCTATCATTAAAGCAGTATAACTTTATTTTTAACTACAATTTAGAAAATTGAATTTTCTTTTATTTAAAACAACTTTAAACTTGTTTTTTACATAAAATTTAGAATAAAAAAATAAATTATTTTTTTTGCTTTAAAAAGTGATTTTGCTGAAATACAAGCTTAATGGCTTTACATTGGTTTAGATAAGTCTTTTTTATAAAATTACAAGCGTAGGATATTTTCACTGTAATTCACATAAGGTAAGTTGATTTTGTTTTGGATGGTCTCAGTTAATGTATAGTATTTTCACCCCAACAATTGTGTTTCATAAGTGTTGAATTTTTTTGCTTTTTCGATACACTTTGACGTTATAATACAGGATGGGTAACAATCAATCTTTAATTGTAATTATTGTTAATTCTTATTGTTATTATTATCAATAATATTAAACCCCATACAATGATAAAATAAAATAAACAAAGAAAATTTATAAAATCAAATTAAAAATAAATGAGAAATCTATCGTACAAAAGAGAATATTTACAGCAAAAAGTTTATAAAAGGCAATGCAAATACATAGTTATTATCATATATACAAGTAAGTTATAAAATCACAAAGGTAATGCCTTTTAAATATAAAAACAAAGTAAAAAGAAGGCATGTTTTATATACAATTATATATTTATTTGTCTATTATATAGTATAATTTCGTATTTTCTTACTTGAAATGGTCCATAACTCTTAAATCTTTATTGCTTCATTTTTTTCTGAATTAAGTTCATGCTAAATGCAGTTTTTATTGAAACGTAGGCTTTTTATTAGTGATCATGAAAGTATGCTATATAAATAGATAAATTTGTTGGGTGTGGAAGACATAAATATACTTTGTGAAGGGAGTGTTCTCATAAATTTTCCTATGGAAAAATTCCACTTGAAATTTTGACATTATTTTTCCTATGAAAAAAATGTTCAAGGAAGCGGTCCTTGGGCAAAAAAATTACCAAAGGAAAAAAAAATTTTTATGGGTAAAAAATTAATACTATAAAAAAAATCTCAGTTTTGACATTTTTTCCTATAGGAATTTTCTAAATATTGAATTTAGGTTTTAAATTCCTATGGAATTTTTTTGTCAACGCGCCAAAACAAATCCTCTACCATTAGATACAGGGTTCACCACTCCAAATGCACAATTTTCATATGATTTTGCACCGAAAATTTATAAATCCCAAAATAACCTATGATTTTGCAAAAAATGCATATATAATATATGCACATGTTTGTATAATTATACTTAATAAATTATATGTGTTTTAGAATATATTAATCATTTATTACAATCTACATATCAAGACATCCGTTGCTACTTTTAACATATGATTGTAATATCCAGAGAAGTCCGAAAGGATAAAATCATTTTAACCACTTCAAAATCTCGCAACTAATTTTTATTTGATTTGCTGACGATCAGCCCTGTCCATCTGTTTCCATTGATGCAAAAAAATTTGCTGGATTAAAAATAGGATATATGTGGTTAAGATAAAAAAGCATGTCATGCAATTACTTACAAATTACAAATAACTTCACTACAATAAAAGATACTTTACTGCGAAAAATATTATATTTTCACTATCTATATTTTTTATAGTCAGTATTCATTCGTTTTTAGGCAGATGTCACTAACAATTTTTACAAATTTAAGTATACCAGGTGGTACTTCAAATTCCCAAGGTGCAATAATACTGGTAAAGTTTGCAAAATCATTAGGTTGTATAGTATATTATTTTATTGAAAGGGCAAAATCATTGCACGGTTATGCAAAAATAGAGAAAAACCCTGTAAGTGGATTTAATAAAGCCAAAGAATAAAGTTTTATAAATCTAATAACACATAAAAATTATCTTTTTTATATATATCTTGTTGCTTTAATTATTTTATTGTTTTTACGTTTTTAAGTATTACATATATTACATTTATTCGGCTTATTGATACCTTATATAGCTTCATCAAAAAGTATAGCCCTAATATGACTCAGCCCTAGTAAAAATGCGAAAAATATTATAAGACATGAAGTGTCGTAATTGTAGTTACTGTAAAATTGAAGATCCTTGCGGTTTTAATAAACCTTTTAACAAAAGAATGACAAAACCAGGGCTGATATCCTTACAGGCTCAGGAGAAAAGAGGGAGATGGCCCAGCCCGGGCCTGTGATATTTGTTTCGTTAGCTTTTTTAACCTTTTGAGCCAAAATATAGGGTTAAAACAAAAACATTTTCTTTATGCCCTCCTAGAAAAAAATTTGGATATTACCCCTGGACATAACCGTTACATGTTTTGATCCCCATACCCGGCTTAAAATATATAAATTCACGAATTTTATTTTTGGATTTTTGAATGGACTGTTTTTATCAGAACAGTTTTTGCAAAAAAATCAATATATTTATTTTTTGTATTTAGCAGCTAAAAAGAAGTTGGTTAGAAAAAAAAATATCGATTAATGTATTCTTTTTTTTGAATTTACAACTTTTTTTTTCTGCAAAGATAAAAAGATATTTTTAACACTTTTTTAACGCTAAAAAACAAGAATATTGCTGTAAAAATAATGCATGATCTACATAGATAAAAAAAATTAAAGAATAAGTTTTTTTGCACAGACAAGCCGTTCATCTAAAGCAAATGAAAAATTTAATATCACTTGCAAAAACCAACAGCTTAAAATAATATCTAGTTTTTCATTTGGTAGGTATTTTCAACAATAATGAGGCGTTCTTTTAGACCAGACGCATCAAATTTGTTATATGTATCAACTTGGCAGTAATACAGGACTTTCACTTTTTAAAAATAACACGCTGTTTAAGCTTTTGCTAAAATGTTTATGGTCCAAAATTAATGCTTAAAAATAGATTTTGGAAGTTAATAGACCATAAAATTAAAAATGGGCTACGAAATAGTTTTAATTCTTTTTAAATGTTGTAAACTTCGTTGTATAAGTTTTTGAGAAAAAATTCGTATCTGCATAGCAAAAAAGAATATAAATGACTGTAAAAAATAAAAAGCAAACAAGGAAGTGATAAAAAACACACATGAAAACGCATAGAACTACATCGAACATGCCTACGGATGTTAAGCACATTTATTTTAATTTAATTTGTACGTTTATTACTATTAAAATTTTTTTTTAATGCATTTATGACCAATTATAATTTTCAATTGAGCTTTTGATGGTCTAAATATTTTTTCAAAGCACATTTTTATACAACAATTTGTAATGGTTGTATTTCTTCATAAACGTTTTACATAAACTTAAAAAAAAAATATTATTTTAAAATTAAAATATAAATGCTTTTTAATGCGACCATCTTTGTAATTTATTATAACATACATATAAATATTTATGATAACAAACACATTCCAACCTTATTCATTTGTTCTTATTTTAAAAAGTAATGAAATAAGTACCATAAATTTTTATGACGTGTATATATCAGGGATGTCGATAATATAATTGTAAATACGTAAAAAATGTAAGCGTTCCCCCATAATGGAATTTTTAGCCTTTTTTACTTGTTTTTATTTATTTTTAGCTTGCGATCTTATTATCTCGCATACTTCCAGTAATGTTCAATTGTCATGATTCTGGTCTAGGAATAGTATCATTTTAAAGTTTCTGGGGGTAACAGCCAAGAGCGGATTAAAGGTGGGGGCAACACGGGCATAGTCGCCGGGGCCCCCGGCTAAGGATTCCCCCAAAAATACTTTGAATAAAAATTTTTGTTAAAAAAATATTAATATAAAGTGACCATTTTTTATGCGATTACAAAAAAAGTCAGCTTTTACAAGAGAAAAAATCAATTTGAAAGCAAAGAATAAAATTAAATTTTTTTTTGACTAATTACGCAAACTCTTTTTAACTAGTTTGCAAACTTTTGTAATAAGCGTATTTTAGAAAGTTTGCTGAGTATAAATATACTAGCTTTTACTACTTAATAAAAAAAATTTTCCGGCACATAAGCTATGCGCATATATTGTTTTATTACGAATTTTTACTACCTTTGTTTAAATCATCCAAATTTTTATAAACCCAATGCTAAACAAAAAATGAATGTTGACATTTGGAACAAAGGTCCATGGATATCCGTTTTATTGAAAGTTTGCGGTCACAAAAAGTATCATGCGCTTAATTATAATCATATCCAAAACGCATGATAAATAAATAGTTGTATTAGTGCAAGCATTTATCACAGACTATTTGAAACTATAAACATACCTCTTTGCAATAAGAAACTTTTTAACAAATAAAAAATGGTAATTTTTTGTTTGTTTTTTACCTATGATATTAAGACTTAAATAATAAAACATATTCGTTTATAGTAGTTCGAATAAACTTTTACAGAAGCTATATATTAGAAAAGACCAAAAAACAAGAGTTTATTGCAAGTCTATCAAAAATTTCTTTTTATGGTTTTTACGTAGTTTTACACTTAACTAGGTATTAAATGCATTTTTTAAGATTTTTTTGGTAGTAATTGCGTCTAAAGTTTTCTTGACAACTTTATTAGGAGAGCGTGTACTGATTAATAGAGAGTGTTATGAAATCATGTTAATACTACTTTCCAGTATACATTTAGTAAGACTAATAGTATAGTTTTTATCAATTGAGTTCTAATACTGTTTTGTGATACGTATATAATAGCAAAAAATCAATTTTTTTTCCAAATTTATACATAATTGTTACAATTGTTTTTTGCCAAAATACTTGTCAACTATAGTTTTTTCTATGTGAACTGTTGTATTATTCTACGCATTCTATTTATACATTCATGAAATTCTATATTTTTTACGTTTAAATACTATAATGAGTATACGATAAAAAAATATAATATTTTTTTTGCCGATTAAATATATCTGATAAAAAAAAACTAAGATTGCAGCAGTAAATAAAAATAAAACTGATTTTATCACTGCCTATCACTAAAAAATTTTTAAAAAATACAAAGGGTCCCCAAAAAATGTGCCCCGGGCCCCCTACAATGTAAATCTGCTCCTGCTTACCCATGTAATCCAGACCCCTATGTTTATAGAAATAGATCTTTGTGTATAAAATTAATAAAAATTACAATGGGCATGCTTTCTAACTGCACCCCGGCATTCAAAAAACTGATTTAAACTGTAACTTATTACAAAAATTTATTATTTTATTTAAGCATTATACAAACTTTATATAACTAGAAAAGGTGTAACAGGAGAAAGTTTCACATTATATCAATTATTTTAAAAATCTATAATAAATTATTTTCTTTTGTCATAATCAAGTATACATAAATTTTTTAAAAAACAATCCATAAAGAGTATATGCCTAATGCATTTATAAAATTGTATTTAGTATGTATACGTCGGGTTTATTGCAAATAAGCGACAATTTACTGTAATAATTTTAGTGCAAGTAGATAAAAAAACCAATTAAAAAACTGCCCTAAACTATAAGTAAGTTTAGTAACAGAAATTAAATCGGTATGTGTTTTTGGCATTATTTCTTGTTAATATATAGCACAACAAGCGAAAAATGTACTTAAATTCATGTTCATAAAAACTCTTATGACATAAATTTGGGATTTCAATACCCGGGGGTAAAAAACTCATCCATCTCAAACCCCCGGATACCAGGGGGTGGGGGTATCTGGGTATTTTTTTACCCCTGTTGTTCAGTAAAAATGCTTATCCTGTTTTTGTTTTTCTGTTATAAATAGGCATAAGCACTTTTTTTTGTCTTTTGAATAACTGCATGTTGCTTGATTTGTACAATATCTATCTTTAGTACAAAGTCAAAAGAATTTGTATATTACATTTATAAAATAATTTTTCTTTTATCCCTATATTTTTGGTTTTTTGCCCGTATCAACATGTAATCAATATGCATGTAGTTCTACGCTAAAATTTGGCGTTTTTTCATCATGTATTTTCAGCTAATATATAAAAATAAATAATCGAATACATACAAAAAAAAGCAACGTTTTTACATTAATATACTTTTTAAAAGGCAAACAACTCAGAAAATTACTATTTTATGTATTAAGGTATTTCTAGGCTTTTTTAGTCAATTGAAGTTTTGAATTCGTGTATATTCACCATGTTCTATAATAAAAAAGAAATAAAAAAACGCGTACAAGTATCTCATTTGCCTCCCAAAAAATTAGTTTGCTCGTACTCGATCTTTCTTAATTCATTGAGCGTTCTAACAATTTTATTATATGTAGCTAAAAAAACTGTTTCTTGCTAATTATACCAATATTAATAGTTATGCAAATTCTTTTATATTATACGAAATGATAACAATTTTTTATTTTGTTATAAATTTAATATGTTTTACTTTTCACTTTTTATAAGCTACAAAACATTTTTTACTCTACTCTTTCTCACACCCGGGTACCCCGGGGGCAACCCCCGGGGTTAAATTTCTGTTGGTTTTACTAAAAACCCCGGGTACCCGGGTATTGAAATCCCTACACACAATATAAATTATATATGAGTATCATATATTTCAAATTCGAGGTAATTAACTATAAGGTGTATCTCAAAATGTCTTTTTGCAGAAACACTTAAATGTAATTGTATAAGGTAATTGTTTTTTTTTTGATATTTGGCACTTAGACGATTTATACAAATTATTTTGATATTATTTTAAACCACAAAAATATATTAGGAATCAAAAATAAGATAATTCTATTTTGTGAGCAATTTAAGATTCTTTAACATTTTTCATTATTTTTTCCGTCAGTCATATAGAGTAAATGCTTTTCTTTTTTATATGGGCCAGCTCCTTTTTGTAATAAATAAATTTCTTGTATCTAGACTAATGTAAACTTTTTTTTTTAAATTTATCATGACATAGAGGTTAAGTACTATGATTTACGAAACAAAAATTATGCTATAATATAAAACAACATATAATTTGCAAAAACTATTAATTTGATACCATGTTCGTATTTAAGAAACACCGTGCTCGTTTTTAATAACTTTGATAAAATTTTCTATATGAAATAGTCATAAAAAGGCAGTTTAGAACTAGTCAAAGTTAGTTTCGAATTTTAACAATAAAAACCACACCTGAACACTTCTATTCTATATTTAACTTGCAATATAGCTTTATAATGCCTTTTCAATTCCAAAAGTTTCGGAAACACTTGTCTAATATTTTTTTTCTCATATATGCTTTTAAATCCACAGTATAATAAAAAATGCTCAGTAGAAAAATATACAAAAAACTGAAATAGATCTTGTACACAGGGTATCGAAAAAATTAATTGCAATTAAATTGTTGTAAGGATTGCAATTATTGTAATTGCTCTGTACGAAAATTCAATTATTGTAATTGCTCTGTACAAAAATGTAATTATTGTAATTGCTATTTTTATAATAGCAATTTTTGTAATTGTTTTTTTCAATAAACAAATTATTGATATTAAAAAATTGTTAACCCTTAAAAAAGTTTAGGCCAAATTACTAATTGAAAAAGGGGGTCAAAAAAAATTTGTTTTGGACAAAAAAAGGCGAGTAAAAAATTCGACTCGCTGAAAATTTTAGGGGTCCAAAAATAATATTTTACAAACAA
>JAQFYM010007304.1:0-10563 GCA_034694785.1 Agrenia bidenticulata
AAATGCACATCAAAAAAAAATAAACAAAACATCATATGCATTCTGAAAGTAAATATGCGCGTAAATAACACAAATTACAACAGTCATGTCTATTTGTGTTTTAAAAAATACCACAGAAAAATTTTCTGTAAAGAATGCCGACTAAAGTAAAAAAAAAAAAAAAAAATACGTGTTTATACTTAATAGTCATGAATTAAAAAAATAATTTTCTAACAGGTATAAAATAGTTTAAAAGCTAAGTTTTGTGCATACTAGTTTAACTTTGAGTTTCTTTTAACAATATAATTTACCTTTTGATGATTACACTTTTTAGGAAACTTTACAAAGTTGCAAAAAAAGGTAAACCATAATTTACAATTAAAAAATACAACGAATTCTAAAAATCTTGCAGTGCTATACCTTTCCCCCTTACGTATACACTACTGGGTGTAAAGATACTGCATATTATGACTACTTTACATGTGCTTCAGCCTTTTTTTATACAGTAAGTATAGAATTTTGCTACAAAATAGCTAATGAAAAATGGTTCGGCCGTATGAATTATTATTAGACGAAATCTCACGTCTGAGTTAAAAATAATGCACAGTATATGTAAAAAAAAAGATAAAGTAAATATGAACATCCTTGTTCACCATGACAGGAATAAAAAATTCTATGTTGCTATACTGCAAAGTATTGAGAGTAATTTTTTGAGCACAGTAAAAAGATTTCTTACTTATTAAAATATATATCTGTATAGACATGTAAAAAAAAATATACCTTTTATAAAATGCTCACAAAAAATTATATCTAATTTTTGTACTCCGTTGATGTAATATATAGGAATATCGGCAATGTTTTTTACTATTTATAAACTAAAAAAAATATATCTTACCCATCATATGATCAAATGTTTTTGTTCTACCTTTCTCCTAGCACAACTATTTCTGATTGGGCTTGTTTAGTTTAAAAACAAGAATTCTAATTTTGTTACACTTCTGTGAAATTATACACGGCGCATATCAAAAAATGAACTTTTTTTGCGATCATAACTTCGTCTTATACAAAATAATCTAAGAAAAAATATTTTTGCAAATGATAAGCCGATAGATATTGCTTATGAAACATAAAAACCCTCTTTCTTTTTTGCAATTTTTTATCCTAATGAATAAAATACATTAATGTTAAAATGTTTAATATAACGGTATTGCATGTTTTTTACAGATATGCAACAGGTACAATAGTTGCATGTATATTGTTTTGCGCGCAAGTGAAATCTTTTTTATAATTTAGCAATGATTGTATATATTGCCTAAAACATCAAACAAGCACAACAAAAACAAAAAATCTACTTGTTAACTGCAAAAGTGCTCTACAAATTTATTTTATTACATCTTTATACTTTGAATAAAACATTTTAAAAGTGAGAATATGATAATTTATGATGCATAAAAATAAAAAAAGGCATATATTAACAACAACGTTTCTAAGAAAATATTATTTGCACATGCTTGCAAAAAAAAACCGTTTTTACTTAGTTATTACTGTCTTAGAAAAAAATGCAATAAGTTAAAAAAAAAACTTATTAAAATGCAGACAAAAAACTCTGCTGTGAAAACGAACTAACAGGTGATCACGTTAATATAAGTAGTAAGTATTATATCTGGCAACGAATAAAGACGTGTAACAAGAAAAACCGAATAGCAGAATGTGCAGACTAATGGACTGTATTTTTAGAAATTTTTGTTATGCGATATGCCAGACAAACTTTATGTTATTTGGTATGCAAAAGATGCCATTCCGCCCGGAAGATAACCAAAAATTCTACATTAAACAAAAATACTTTTTTTTTGCAACTATTTGCACGTAAATTTTATGTTTAAGGTTTGTAACAAAACATGTCATATAGTTTTTTTAGAAAAATAAATAATATTACAGGGTCGTTGCAAACTAACACGATTTGCATTTATTTACCATCTTTTTATTAGTGCATGTGCCTATATGATATGCAAATAGTACATCTCTCTTTTTCTTACAATATGTTTAGGCTAAGCGTAAAAAGTAATGCATATTAAAACACAAAACAATATGTTTTTTCCAAATTTTTCCTTATTGATGTAGTGTTCAAATCAATATTTCTTTTCATAAAAATGCATATTTTACACAAAATGTTCGGTTTGCGTTTGCGGTTGAAAATCAATGAATAACTGCATACGAGTACAATAAAGGTTATGGATGTCCTGCTCAACATCATTTTTACACTATATGCATTTTTTCCATATTATAGTGAGTTATATAATTTTGTTTTGCATTTTGAGCGAAAAAAAAATGTACCTTTTTTTTTAATTTGTTATGCGAGTAAAATTATTACGATTTTTTATATCATTGAACAAAATTAATTTTTACATTTATGTTGTAAGTGTCTACACATGCTTTTTTACAGTCTCGTTCTACCGTTTTTATATAAAAATAACAACAATTAGATTTGAAATATAAAAAAAAACAGATATTTTACTGACCCAGGCAATAAAGTTGTATAAAATATGGCGTTGCAAACAGATTTTTTGCATTATAGTTGCAATATCAAAAAAGTTTGTGTACAAAATACAGCTTGAGCATAACGAATGCAAAAGGAAGCACATGTACTCAAAAATTATAACGTATATATAGAGTGACCGTCAGGTAGTTTTGTAAAAAAAAAAAACAGCGTATAATATAAACTGTTTTACTCATTTGCGTACAAATTTTTTAACGTTTACAAATTAGCAAACATCACTTTAAGAGTTAAAAATGTTTTTTTTGTAGATAAAGGCATATATAAAAGCAGCTTAAACAACGAGATAAAGTTAACTGTAGTCTTATCTGTTCCGCTATAACGTGAAATTGCAAATACATAAGTGGCTTGTAGTTATAATGCATCCGAATTTTTCTTAAAACTATATAAACGCAAAATACTGCAATTTTATTAATGTATCTATATACTTAATACTTGCTTGAATAATTAGGCATAAATAATAAATTAATTTCTGTAACACTTTTTACGTTATTAAAAGAGTTTCTTTTGTGGCATACCATAATAAAAATACATCTTTTTATTGGAACTTTTCTTGTTTTATATTGAATACCAAAAAATGCTTTTGTAAATTTAGTCTACAAAGACAAAAATACTTTTATGATTTTTTTATAAGTTAATAGAAAAAAGAAATAACTAAAAGCCTTGATTTCTTGCCTTAAAACCTGAGTCGCAAGCTATCATGGTTCTTCTGGCGTTTGATGCGCTTTAAAGTAAATTTATACATCTGGAAAATAAGCAATCATACTGTTACTAAAAGAAATTGGTTTGGCAATTACTAATCTGTAATAATTTTTCTGTTGCAATATGAGTATTTTTTGGCAATAAAGCACATACAACAAATGCAAAGAAAAGAAATATAATAGTGTATTTACAAAAAAATTGTTTTCACGGGCTGTAAATATTATATGTAGAATTTTTCAAAAAAAGAAATATTATTTGCACTGGAGAAAGTATTCTTTTTTTTCACTTGCATTTATATAGCAAAAAATATATTTTATGTTGAAGAGTATTGTTGCAAAAAGCCACTGTTTTGCAAGTTAAAAAATATGGTTAAAACGTAAAAATGACATTTTGTTGCGCTTAAAATATTTTTTCTTTTTTTAAAAATGTAAAACTACGTAGTTCTACTAGTTGATACAAAGTTTTAGTTTCTTTTAAGGTATAGGGAATTTAAAGGCTTCAATTGCCTTTTAAATTCGAAAAAAAGGAGCAAAAATAGCACAACACATTAAATAACTGTTATTTCTGAATACACTTACCCTGTTTATTTTTTTAACAGTATGATATATTAAACCTGTATTTAGTACTATTTATACGCAAAAAATCAACACTTCAATTTTTTGATGCTTAATTTGTCTTGAAAAAAACTTTTGTTGCTACAAAATGCGTTACTTACGAATTATATGGGTGTATGGGCTTATATGCGTATTTGCGTTATTCAAGTGATATTTCTTTTTGATAAATTTGCCGAACCTGTAAATACTACCAAAAATTAACATTTTATCTAGAAAGTTGGCAAAAGTGACAGGATCAGTGTCATTAAAAAAGCATCTTTCTTACAATAAATACGTTATAAGCACTGCATTTGCTTCGCAAATCCGCAAGTAATTTCTAGAGATACGCAAAAAAATAACATGAACTGCCGGTATATAAGGGTAAGTTTTGCTTGTGACACCGAACGGTAGACCGATCTTTATTTTTTTTTTTTTTTGCATGAAGTTGCTGTTTTTACAGATCACCCAAACGTGCTCGGCAGATTACTTAAATTTACTGATATGAGCCCAAGCGAACTATGAGGATAGGGGAAAAGGACTCATTAGCCCTAAGGTCTTTTATAGAGAACATTTGCTAGTTTTTTTATGTGTCATAAACTTTCATGCATCAAAATAAATAAATTTTAAAAAATTAAAAATTTTAAAAAATATTATTAGGATACATAACGTGTTAATTATAATCCATCTTATTTCGTGTAAAATTGTTTTTATTATGTTTGACTTTTTTTTCTGTCGATCTTAGTCTGCCCCTGGATATGAGCTTTTAAAAATTTTAAAAAACATATTTTGGTTAACAAAACTAGTGACGAGTATCATGGTTTAAAAAAATTTTTGTAGATGCATATATATATACTATGTTAAATTTAAGCGATAAACAGACATTTAGTACTGCTTACGAAAATACATTTACAGTAAAAGAATTCTTTTATGCTTTATCTTTGTATAAAATACAAGCTGTTTTTTAATGTTATAAGCAACAAGTAAAAAACAGGGCTATACAACGAGCTAATGTGATAGATTTATTACAATTTTTTCAACTGCCTACACATAATGCACATTCTATAATTTCGTTTTGTTTTACTAATTCATATGTTTTTTTTAACGAGGCAATAATTTCATACGTAAATAAAAAGAATTTAATTATCTAAAAATTAGAAAATTTTACTATAAAACAAATTTTTTGTAATCAAATATGCTGTTTATAAAAACATTCTTAGAATTTTTACTTTAAACTTTAGCTTGCGTACCTTTTAAGAGTAACTCACATGCAATGTGCAATTACTTGAAGCTAGGCTTAGCATCATATCGTATTTTCTTTTTTTTTAGTCATTTTTGTATTATTGATGCAATTAATAAAATAAAGATGACAAGCTACCTAAATAAAAACTAATTCTTTTTGTCGGCATCTTTTATATACTCGTATAATATACTCGCATTTTGTCGAAGAACTATGTTTCTATACAATCATATGTGTATTATAAATACTTCTTTTTCTGCAATTTTTAAATATGCATGATGAACCCAAATCAATATGACAACAATACTAAGATCTGATTGTATATACTCACATCACTTACCTTTACTAGGGCTTTTTGCTATATTTAGAAGAACACATTGTCAATAGGGGTTCGAATATTCAGCTGCTGAACAAATTCTAACCTGCGTGTAAATAATCTTTTTACATACATTACGTAATTTTACAACATGTATTTGCCACAATCTTTTAAATGAAATGTTAAAAAAATTTTCTACGTTTTTTTTATATAATATAAAGATAAACTAAATAAGAACTTTTGTATTTTCTAGATCTTTGCTGTACGTTTTATTGTAGTTCGATGCTATTACTAGTATTTTCTTACATATACATATAAAGTAATTTTTAAACGACGACAAGTAAATAATGGTATTACGAATCGTACGATTATTATTACTGCTTAATACTTGTATGTAAAAAAAAAAATAATAACCTCTATTTTATAATATTTGTATATAATTACAAATAAATAAATCCGAGGCAATTAACAGCCGGTTCGGGGTTTCCGCCTAGTTCATACAGTGCAAGACTGTAAAAATATTGTAAACTGCGCTAGTAGTTTTTTTCTTTGCAATTTTTTTGTGTCATTGTTAGGATAAAAAAGCAATAATACCAATACATTCGTTTTTAAATAGCAACGTTTATAAACTAACACTGATAAAACCCTGTTTTGTGATTAAAGACCACTTCTATGTTTAATTACTACTTTATCTATTTAAAAGATTTTTTTCTAATAAATTGCCAATATATAGTAGGTTTCAATAGTTGCATCACAAAATTTGTACATAATGGTGCTAATTACTGATCAAACCTTTTTTAAATAGTTAATCTTATCATAAATTAAAGTTTATAAAAATCTGCGATAAGATATTTCATTGTTAGTTTTAGTGGCCTATAGCCAAAAACTTCAGCTGTATAAGAAAAGACAAAAAAACACGTTTTTTAACACTTATTCTGCAGATTTTAATACAAAATTTTCTTTAAAAAATTAGATTGCGTCTGATAAAAACTTATTTATTATTCGAAAATATTCCAATAATCTCCCTAATAATTTTTTTATGTCGATTTATGTCTTTCAGCAACCATGAACCGTAAAAATAATAGATAGATATGTCATCTTTAAAAACCAGTCTTCAGATTGTCGTAAAAACCAAAGTACAGTTTCTGCATTTTAAGTTGTCTTGTATTCTTAGAAGTTTTTTACGGTAACACCCAGGATAAAAAAAATATAAAAAAATGCAATAGCAGAAATGTATATTACATAAAAAACACTTTTTGATATATATTTCTTATGTAAGTACAAAAAAGAACACAAAATGCATATTACCATATATTTTACAATACATAACTAGATTTGCAAATTTTGCCGTCTGCAAGGTTTAATAGACCAATGCTGTTAGAGAGAAAAACCAGGCGATTATAAATTCGTTGTTTTTCATGTGTCGTTGTTGTTGATTTATGCGTAAAAACCCGCGTAATTTTACTTGCAACCTACAATATTTCATGTGCTAAAAAATCAGTATAATAGTCAAATTTTTTTTTGTAATAATTGTTTGTACTGAAATCAAAAATAACATAAAAACTATGCGATGATTATGATTAAAATACAAACATGTGCTAAGTTTAAGAAAAAAATGTATTTGTTATATTATTTTTTTTTTTTGTAAAAACAAAACCCGCTGCATTCTTATGGTTACGTTTAACGATTACACTACTACGAAAGGTTACTTTTAAAAAAAAAAACATATATATAGTGTTTAATAAAGCATATTATTTTTCTCGTTAAAGGAACGTAAATATATTTTATAACTGATGAACAGTTTACCGACCTGTTGAACAATTACTAGATGTTTACAAAAATATAAAAATTGAAAGACTTAGTAAAACCTTGGAAAGGTTTTTTTTTTTTTTCACAAGAAGAAGGCAGTTAAGAACACAAAGACTTACTTGACGCAATCACGCACAATTGTCGTAAAAATGCCTTCTATGCATAATATCATATTTTAAATCGAGTATTACAGCAAGTTTTTTTTTAAAAGTATAAAATCGCATCGTTAACGGTTCTATTTTTATCTCATAACGTTTGGTCAATTAAAAAAAAACTAATAAGGGTTTTTTGTATTTAGTTTACATACTGTTATACATAAATTTTGTAATAGTAGTCTTAACTACATTAATAGTCGTTTGAGTATGATGAATAATTTTGAAAACATAATACTTACACGATGACCACAAAAAAATACAATCTGGGCAGTTTTAGAATGAAAGCAATAGGCAAAAGTTGGTTTTTATCTAGGGTGTTACTGATGTCAATTTTTTAAACGTTAGAAGTTGTATTTTTTGTTTATATAAAGTCAGAAGTATTTTTAAGTAGCATTTTGCAAAAGTTTCGTTTTTTTCTGCTGCGTAAAGACTTTAAATGTAATAGACTTTTAGAGAACTTCAGGTTACGTCAAAAAACAGTTGCACAGACATTATAAACACCTTAATATCTTGTAAACGGATTTTTTTTAAGACTTTTTTACTCTACTTTTGCAAATCCAGGGATGTGGGAATCCCATATTCCCGGAAAGAAATACCTTTGTATAGATATTTGCTACTTAATTTGAAAATACTGTATTACCTTACTATATATGTGCATATAAATACGAAAAAGCAATTAACTGTAATATAATTGTATCAATTAAGCATAGATATGTAATAAAAAATTTCAGTTTCTATGTAAATGCTGTTTACGTTTTTTGTAAACTTTTAATGCAGATAACCCGATAAAATGAATACCGCCAATTTTAAGTTTATATAGAAAAAACTATTTGTTTACAATATCAAAATTTTTGCAAGTTTAATATAACACGACAATTTGAATGATGTATTATTTTGCTTTTTGATACAATAGTGTAGCTTTAACAAGAACAAATGCTATATACATATAGTTTTTCTTTGTTAAAAAATTTGTAAACACCTTTTAAAAGCTATAAAATAATTGGTATTTTGTTATTGTGTTTTTTTGCGTTGAATTGCCTATAAGCAATTTTTTTTTGTAGACATATAATGCAATATACTGTTTATTAGAGATAAATTGCGTTTGTGGAGCCTGGATTTTTTTTGTGCTCCAAACAGGCAGGGTGACTATTTCCAGCTTGTATTTTTGGCTACCTGACTGCATCTTCCAGTTACTTTTTATTTTTTTTTGATTTGCAACATTTTATATTACACGACTCCAATCTAAGTAACGTAAACACGAATTGTTAATTAATTAAGATAGACGCGGGATTAAACACAAATATCAGCAAGAAAACTGTTAATTGATATTTAAAACAGTTTTAGGTGCAGTAAATGATTGAAAAATATTTTATTAGATTGGCATTAATGACAACACATTTTTTCTGTGACAATAATGTTATAGTATATGCACATCTAGCAGATTCATAAAAAAAAAATATTAATTATGAAATAAAATAGCAAAACAGGCAGTAAATTGCAATTAATATTAATTAATATGTAAAGTTGCAAAAACTTGATATTTTAACTTTCGCAGGCTTAAACTATTTATTTATAACTTTTAAATGTTTGGTATGCATACGGATACTTTTCTAAATGTATAAAATCTGAAACAAAAAATAAAAACCTAACAGTTTTCATATTTTTTTGTGAATATGTAAGCAAGTCTTTAGGCTTTGAACAATTGATTTATTTGTAAAATCTTCCATATACCCTGTTATGCAAGATAATTATGCTAAATATACAGTCATGTTTTTTTGTGTAGAACAACTCATGCTTTTTGATATTTTTTTCTATGTGCGTGTATATAAGAATAATATAAAATAAAAAAATAAAGAGAAATCATATACGCTACAAGATATACATTTTAATTTTTTTAGTGATACATATGTACATTAGTAAAATCCAACATACTACATAGTTTCGTTTTTTGTAGTTAAACTAAAAAGAAGCTTAGAAATATAAGCAAAAAAAAATGGTTTTTTTGTACAAAAAAATTTTTAACTCTTTTGTGGACAACTATAAAAGTTTAAAAAAGTCTTAACTTTTAT
The DNA here is from genome assembly GCA_034694785.1 of Agrenia bidenticulata. Classification (NCBI taxonomy): domain Eukaryota; kingdom Metazoa; phylum Arthropoda; class Collembola; order Entomobryomorpha; family Isotomidae; genus Agrenia; species Agrenia bidenticulata. The sequence goes on from JAQFYM010007304.1 coordinate 9,415, forward strand.
GATAATGTTATAAAAACTTTCCTAATACATAGATGAGATTGTAAAACGAGAAATACAGCGAGATTGTTATTTAAAAAAACTTGCCTAGCTTGTAAACAATTTGCCATCTCTTTTTTATATTATATATGCAGTCATAAAAAAAAAATGCGGAAGTGTGCTTCCGCAACTGCAAAAGCTTTCTATCTGTCCTATACAACGTCACTATTTTGTACGCAGGCTAAGAAAAGTATCTTTTAAATATATAAAGTGCAAGTGAGAGCAAAAAAACATTATTTCGAGTTTTTTTTTGTTGTTTTTTTCTGCTCACTGTAAAAATCCTGATAACGCGTATGTAAAATAAACTACACAATACGTATGCAGTTTATATATTTGTATTTAGACTTGTAATGATTATTAGCATTTTTGTTATAATTTTTATTTGAAAAAAACGTAAAATAGCAAATGGATAGTATTTAAAAAATAAGAAAATATATACAAAAATTGCTAACAAAGCTTACTCAAAAACTTGGCTTTATACAGTAAAAATGAACTGGCAATATTCCTACTTAGATATTTTCGATTTGAAAGCATTGCGAATAGCTGTGGTCTAGCATAAAATATTTAAGACGTTAAAAAAAGTCACGATGCCGTACAGGAATATATTGTTTTTACATGGCAAGCCAGAACATAAATATCAAGATCACATCGTTCACCAAGCTATAAAAAAATACTATATTGTGTGTGCTGTAATAAAAAAATATAAAAAATGATTACACTAGAATTAGATGTTACGATAATTTAAAACAGAAAAACGCTTTTTATCATATTGTGTTATACATAAGATGTCTTAAAAACGCACAAAAGAAGCTTTTAACCTTGGTTTTTATTAGTTAAACACACGTTGGTTAGCAAAACACAATACACGGCAGATTTGCGGTTTGATGTGAATAAAAAATACATTACTCAAAAACGCAGATAAAACTAAGTTAGGTACACTGAAAACTAACAAACGAGCGGTTTTGTTGTTAATAGATAACTGTACAACAATAAACTTTACTACGACAAAATACGTTTGCTGTTGTGCATCATTAATTCTAAGAAAGAAAAAAATCGCAGCCGTTATTATGTACCCTTTTAAAAAATAAAATGTTGTATATGACCATTAAAAAA
>JAQFYM010007305.1:0-10561 GCA_034694785.1 Agrenia bidenticulata
TTGAGAAGACTTAGTAGACTTGTGACACACGAGCTTTTTTACTCCAAAAATATGGAATTACAAAGGTCATGCGCATCAAATCACATTTACAAAAAATTGACTTGAAAGATATATTCTTTTAGTCAAACTACGACAGCATGAACGCCTTTATACTGCATTCTTTACTAAAAATAGATTGATCCAGTGTAAGAGAATGCCGCAGGGGTATAAAAACTCTGCGGCTAACATTCAAAGAAATATGATAGCAATTTATAGAGATCTTATTGGATTTATTTGTTAAGTTTATATTGATGATAAGTTGGTGTATGTAGAAAGTATGGAAATTTTGATGGCAAATTACAATCAAGTTATGGAAAGATTGCAAATGTATGATTTGAAACTAAATACAAAGAAACTTTTTATGGATGTACCATTTGTCGATTTTTAGGCTATTGAATCGGACTTAAAAGCATAAAACCTTGTGTTGGAAGATTACAGAGACTTAGTGAATACCCGACACCTACAACAACACAAAAGGGACGATTTTGTGGGCTTTTCTTTTACGATCAATTGTTCTATAAAACTATTATTAAACACTGTTATAGATTTTATTTTAATTTGCAGAGAGCCACAAAATTTACGTGGACAGAATCGGACAAAAGGAATTTTTAGGAATTAAAGACAACTATAATGTCAACTCTGTAATGATTTATACTAGATCCACATGGGGAAATTGCGCTGGATAGTACGCAAGGAAATAAAGGCTTGGCGCATGCTTAACACAAAATGGTCAAGTAGTAGCAGTTTTAAGTAGAAGCTTATTCAAGGCAGAAAAAGATTATACTATAACGGGGATAGAGGTGCTAGCAGCACTCTTCGAACTGATCAAGCTGCGCTATTTCTTACTTGTTAGAAGATTTAAATTGGTCACAGACCATATGGCAATAACACAATTAATAGACAAAACTGAATTTGGAACTGAGCAAAAACAGCAATGGTTTGGTAGATAGAAAATGTATTCATTTAACCTTAATTATACGTAGGAGCTAATACGTCTTGTTGCCGATGCTATAGGTAGATCCGTGCAAGATGAACAGAATATAGATACAAAAATGAAAATATTGTCATTGCAAAGATACAATTCAAATATAGAGAAAGAGGCTGAGATATCCGCAGCGTTTAGATACAACAATTTAACATAAAGACTTGATAGAACTTTTTTCAGAAATCAAGGAAACAGTTTTAAAAATCCAAAAAGATCTTGATCACAGGAAATGCATTCTACAAGAGCTACAAGAAAATGGAATTGTAGTACGTGAAGATAATTTACGAAGAATACTTGTTAGCTGTTAACCTGTTTGCAAAATGATAAATTACAACATAAATCATGTAGATATATAAAAGTGGATAGATCTGGGAATCTAGTGGGAATAGATTTGTTAGAATTATCAAAGAATGACAGAAGGTGATCCTGATTGCATTTTTTATATGTTTGCAGAAAATATATAACAACTAAGGATGGAGAAATAGTTTTTTTCTGTTTCCAGATACATTTGGCAAATTTGTATTTAGAAAGATGCAATCAGATAATGGATCTGATATTGAAAAAAAAGGTAAATCAAGCATAAAAAGATAAATGAAATACTGCATCACATTATTCTTTCATATTATCAACTGGATAATGGATGAGAGAAAGAGTATTGTAAACATTACGAACGGCTATCTAAAAGAGTGTTGGGCAAACAAAGGATGTATATGATAAGATGGTAAAGACTTTTAACAAATCTCATCGTGGAGGAATTAAGACATCTCCTCAAAAGCAATACAAGAAACAAATTGGGATGTTGTGCCGGCTCATGAAAAAATATACGCTTAAAAATTTCAAAGTATAACATGAAGCGACCACTGTTAAAAACGGGTGGCATGGTTTGCATCCGAAAAGAAATAAAAAAGAAGAAAGATGAAAAGAAACTCATGGAGTACGGGACGATAGTACATTCGGAGATTATAATAGTTATGAGGTAAGATATAATAATGTAAAACATCTGGAGACGTCATGTGACGCCATTGAAGAGGGTAAGTAGGCAGATGTTACTGTCGAAAATCCATATTGTCGGCCCTTATGCTATAATCAGAGATTACTTTCCTATAAGCGCGATAAAAATATTTAATAGCTCAAAATTTACAGAATGGAAGCTGCATCGTTTGCACATAAAAAAGTCCGATAAAAAGCATTTACGGCGTTTGTAACAGTAGTTTGTATTGGTTACAAAGGTATTCAATTTAAACTTTTTAGTAGCAGATAATGATAAGATAACAATATAACATTGTTTGGTTCTTGTTTTGATAGCATAGTATTTAAGAAATCATATTTTAGAAAAAAGAGCAGGTTTTACAAAATGGATATTGGAAAAATGTCAAAAGTTCTGCCAGCTAATCCAAAACATGTAATTTATGTTTCTTTGTAATACCGAAAATCAAATTAAACAATTCTTGGAAATTTAATAGAAACTTAATCAATCTCCTAAAGGTGATAAAACGATGAATTTTTTGAAAGCGTTTCACGTAAACTTTTATTGCAAAAAAGTTTATGCATAAATCAAAATATATAAAAATCTCATTTCTCTTAACTTCATGAGCTAATTCTACATTTTCCGGAGTTTAAGGATATCCTGTTTTACGAGATACAACCTGAGTTTATATCCACAAAATTGTCCGTATTTAATCTTTCGCTATCTGAGGACCACTGGATTAAAGTACGTGGATTTACTAGGGCTAATTTTAACGGTTTACCCTATCTTTTCTACTAAGACTTCAAAGTAATTCTAGTCATTTAAAAAATAATTAGTCGAGTCTGTATACAGGTTTTGCAGCTTTAGTATTAACTGTGCAGTTAAATAATAGTATTTTACAATCTTATGATTCTTCTTGTAACGAACGTCCTACTATGGCTTTGTCACCTTCTAGTTTTCAACAACATAAATTTTAACGCTTTATGGCCATTTTTAGATTGCTTTTCAAAATCAATATATCTAGTAACACTAGTTGGTGTCGAGCCTGAAAACCCTCTATATATTCTAGGCATTAAAAGCGCTTTAAATGTGAAGATGCAAGTTCGATCCGCTCTGCGTGTGTATCTAGCGGTTCAAAGCACGATCTGTGCAAAAACCTTGTTATCAAGCCGTAAATGGTTTTTGGATACATTTTGTATTTATTGAGCTAGTCTGAGGCAAGACAGATAACAAAATGTATATAACCACGTAATTCAATATTTGATCAAGTTCTATACAACGTGTATCAGAAATAGCAGAAACCTATATAAACCATTAGTTTTTTAATAAAATGGCTTTTTGTAAATGGCTTTTCAACTAAGAAAATATACTGCTCGGGAAGACCCGCCTACTTCCAACCAAACTCATAACATTTCTATGGATTTTTGCGTAAGATTCGCTGCATATATATACTGGCTAGATCGTAAATATATACAATGACCCCACTCCTTTATAAAAACAAAGTTCAAGTTGTTTTAATATGCCAAAGCATTTTCTCATATATACCAGTATACATCATCTGTTTCTATGACCCGTAGATACGACGTAGTTATGAATTATTGCCTTACTTTAATTTGTACGACTTATTTGGGTTGTTTAAATACATAAAAGACATTTCAAGTTGCTTATTATACGTCATTCTTTACCCAAAAAAAAAACGTTCTTATTATTGTTTTTTGCAGAAGCCGCTGTACTTTTCATATGTTTTTATAGCAATTGTTTTCTGCTTTTTTATGCACCTCGATTTTCTCTCATTGTTTACTGTTGAGATCTACTTAAAGGCTTCCTCTATTTACAGAATCGTAAAAGCCACATGTCATATTTCAACTAGGCCCCGCTTCTCATCATTTAAATTGACAACGGTAATTGCACAATTCAAAAAAAATTATTTCCTCGTTTTCTTGAATATTACGAATTGCCATGAACGCATTATGGCTGGTAAAATAAAATTGATGCAATATAGATATACTTCTCGATGTTATTTATTCTACACCCAGTGAAATATGCCGGTTAACTCCATAAAATGTTTTTTATTCTACAAGTATCGATTCTGGAAAAGCACGATGATATTTCTCTTTTTAAAAATATTTATAATCCTATTTATCACTTCGCTACTTTTCCCTCGTAATTATAATTCTAAAAATCATGCAAATCCTAGAATACTGCACAAATCAAGATTCACTTTCTTGCCAAACATGTTCTTGCCAGATATTTAAAACTAGCAGCTCTATTGTTGCTTTAAAAAGTTAAGAAACATATTGTTACACTACTGTGTTGAACAAATGCATTGAGGTGCAGTATCTTCTAAAACTTCATAACCAGAATAAGATGAGGTCTTTGATTTCTGTGTGTTTTTACAAGCCATATGTGTACAATCGATACTTTTTATTTGCAATCTTGCTTAATATATGCGTTGTATACATATAAAGACAAAAAGGTCTTTTAGCGCTAATTTAAATTTTGTTGGTTTATCTTTGCATTAGGTGACATCTTTCCAGCCTGTGTATTAATTGAATAACTGAAGTGACAATACGCAATGATACGTCGTTTGCGCCAGTAATTTTTTGATATAAGACTAAAGCGACAAAAAAACAATTTTCTTGTAGCCGGTAATAAGTACAGATATACCTTACACTGTGTTGATAAAAACAAATTAATCTACAAATGACATGCTAATATACACTTTTAAATAAAAAATCTTTACTTTATATTATTATAATGTGTGCAACACATATGAATGTCATACTTTTATGTTTATAACACATGCAAAATAAAAAAATAAATGAATTTTAATCTTAAATGCAATTTAAATATTTAAAACAGCCGTAACGTACAATAGAGCACTGTACTAAAAGAACAAAAAAATAGGATATTACGCAAATGTCTTTTTAGACGCAAAAAAAAAGCATTTTTAAAGTAAAAAATCTAATATGTTCGAAATCCATTTATGTATTTGCATCTATTTCTTTTACTTAAATATCCGGTAATGCCGCTTCTTTATTGTGACCAACTTTCTTTTTTTACTATCTATGGACATAAAAAAAATTTTTTTTTAGTAAAACAGCCGAAACAAAAAAAAGGCTATTCAATGCAGGACAGATTTTGTATAACTCAAAAAACTAGCTTTCCTTATGCAAATATCAAATTGTCGCAGTTAATGCGGTTTTATATCACGGTACATATTTTCCTAGTCTACAATATGCTTTTGAAAAACGCTAATTGGTAAAAGACATACTATTTATGTGACAAAAAGCAAATCATTACTTACAGATAAAGGCAGAGTCTCTCATTTGCACCTGCCTTAATAGAGCATTTGTAGTCAATTACTTAGGTACGATTGAACACATGATTTCCTGCACAAACATACTTGTATTTTGAAGAGATGGAGTTTATTTTAAACAGGTTAAAGGGTTGATCTTTTTGATCTTTATCCGGAGAAAACTACTTTTTTGCAATTTGGTTGTTTGTTTACATCATAATTCGTCTTTATGCACATAATTTTTTAGGTGTCGAAATTTATAAGCATTTCCTCCTTTTTTTGCTTTAAAAGTATTTCACGCTAAATTTGGGTCTTTTTGATTTATAATTTATATTTTTTTTATTCTGCACTGTTTGCCTTCTTGTATATTGATATGATACATTTCAAATCTTGAAATTCTTATAAAAAAGTTTTCATTAATCTTAAGTAAAACCAAAACAATGATTCTGTTGCCGACTGATTTTGATTACACTTTTTTTAATGATGGTATATTAAATAAAACTGTTTTAGTTGACCCTTATGTTAAAAGCAAAAATTGGTAATTTTTAGCTGTAAAAACACTAGCCGGCAAACAAACTTCTAACAGTAAAAAAATTCTTTGTTTAACCCTTTCTCATGTGTCAAAAATACGTACATTTTTTAGCAAGCCCATACGATCGAGAAAAAACAATCAAAACATTAAACTGGTCTAGCAGATGTTTTATTTTAATAGCTAAATTTTCTTGTTTATTGTAAAGTACTTTATCATGCGTTCATATACTTATAAATTTACATTTTTAAAATTTTTATTATTATATTAAAATGATTTATAATTTTAAGACAAATTAAATATTTATTTTGCGTTTCAGGGCTTTAACTGCATCACAGTAACCCTACAGTTTGAAATATGATTACAGGGTTTAAAGTTCTTCTGTATACTTTCACTACTTTCTTTATACACTAATATGCAAGTGATAAACACTTAACTTCCATGATGTTTTAAATCCTGACGTACAAAAAACGTTTAAATTCAAACCTTTAGTATTTAATACAGTATTACTATTTACAAAAAAGGTTGATGTTAAAAAAAACCGTTTTTTTAAAAATCATATACTTAATCAGTCTTGATTTTTTAGAGTAAGTTGTAATGCGATTACGATAGTTTCTCATAGAGATTTCTAAAAAAAAAGGTTTTGCTTTTAATATTATAAAAACAGGTTTTTTTTTAATATTATAAAAAAAATCTAAAAAAAGCTTTTTACGCTAAGACAGACACTAAACCCGTGTACTTCGTAACGCCACGTAGCAAAAATGTGACGGGCGCACATGCCGTCTTTAGAAATACAAGCGATGTCTATATATAATGGGGGGTCTTGTTTGGCTGAGATTTTTTTGTTTAAAAAATCTAAACTAAAAATTGAATAACTAAAAATTTTCAAAAAAATTATTAGGGCTTTTTGTAATGTAAATCGTGTTTTTTTGTCATAGTTTGTACAAAAACACTGACTAGCCCTGGTCAAAAAAATGTCCTGGCTACGCGACTGACTAAATAAGCCGACAAAAAAATGCGTTGTTTGCAAAAATTGTTAACCCAGTAGTTTTAAACTTGCTCGAACGGAATCAGTTTTTTATATAGCTTTTTGTAGTTTAATAAAGATTTTTATAGAAAATAAAAACTACATTTTGCTAGTTTTACTTTATAAAAGTGGGGAAAAGAGCCCCAAAAACTAAGACTTTAACGCGAACTATTGACGTTTACATACAACTTTGGATCCTCTGCGTTACCCGGTGTGGGTTATATAAATTTCTTCTTTGTGTTGTTTTCTTAGTATAAAACTTTTTTTTCAAAATATTTTAGACATAATTATGCGTATCAAATAAACGTAACCCTGTAAAAAAACTAAAAACGCACAGTACTATATAATTTTATCATAAGTTTTTAATCGCACGTACAAAAAAAAGCGAAAAAAAAACTATTGGTCAAGTATTCTTTTAAAAACAAGCTTTTCAAAAACTAGTTTTTGTATGCCTTTATAAAAGATCACGGGCGTTATAAAACATTTTTTAAACTCATGCTATTAGTATGCATCGTGATTTTTTTAATATAATATGTACATTTTACATTATTTTCTGATTTATAAAGTCTTTTATTTGTTAATTAATAGATTTTTCATCCGAAAGTATAAGTTTGTTATAACGAGATGGTAAAATATTGTTAAAATTGTACAGTTATTATTTAAATATGATACAGTTACATTTATAAAGATAATAGACATATACTTAATACAATGAATTTATAAATATTTATAAAAAAAATAAAACCCGATAAATAAAACGACGCAATTTACAACGACGCTGCATAATGACGTAATTAATACAAAACAGTATAAATACGCCTTTATCTTACATCTTTCTTATGGGGTTTTTAAATATTGTTTTGATGTTTACCATTAGTTTAATACATTTTCAATTACGAATTTACGCTTAGAACTTGTTTTTTTGCGCTTTTCAAACCGAAAAAATGACCGCATAATTATTTAAAAAAAATTGCAAAAATTTTGTTTGCAATAAAAAACTGTGATTTAACAAAATTTTTAAAAATACATACAGATAACTTGTAAATTAACTTTGTCACTCCAATAAAAATACAAATCTTTGTATGTCCGAATAACTGATTCTTGCTATAGTTTGTAAGACAAAGAGTAAATTATAGATTTGTGTTAAGGTTTTTTAAAACTTTAAGAAAAATTCATATTTGTACAAAATACGCAAATCTGTATAAATGATTTATAAAAACGCGCATATTACAATAGTAGTTTACACAATAGACAATCTATGTACCACTATATTTGTGTATGCATGTCACCCAAAACCATGCCGTAAAAAAAAATCTTGAAGATATACAACAAGGCTGTATTTATTTTGTAATTATACCCTTATATTACTCCTGATGTTTTTTAGCGCTAAAATTATACAAAAAAAATATTTTTGTGAATTTTTAGTTTTTACGTGTTTGTACTAAAAACTATATTTTTCGTATACCGTACACTTTAGAAAGAAAAAATACCATGCCATATCCGACATACTATGTACGTGTATACGCAGAGATATACTTTTGACATCATAAGACAACCGTAAGTCATTATATGGTGATTGCTTACAGCGAATGTTTGGTCAATTTACTTATAATCTTGCCAATATTGGTTTGAGAGGCTTGGGTAGTTCAGCCATGTTTAGATAAACTAATCTTGCACAATAAAAAAACGAAAATAGAAACTGTAAATACGTTTAGAATATCTATCACTATTTTTTTCTTCGTTCGCAATAATGTTGCAATTTGAATTTCTATAATGGCTTGTTTCGGTTTTTAAAAAGCTTTTTGTCTTTTACAAGCTTACCCTGGCATAGTTTACCCCTATTATTTTAGTTGTACCACGGAGACCCGCCATGCTACAAAAAAATTTACTATTGTGCTGGGCAAAAAGAGCTCTGACGTTACGGTATCTCTAGTTAATAGCCTTTATAGTATGAGGTTAGTTTTTATTAAATACAAAAAAACGACTGCATTTTTTCTACGAAGGCGTGCTCGTATTACTGCTTATGTTTTTTGTCTGTGTCACCCGCATGTTGTATATGGTAACCCGCCAGTGCCTGCCTCAGTTAGAACGTTAGATATACAGGAGCAAAAACTTGAATACTAAGCCAAAATCTAAAAACGATAACTAATATATTATTGTTTTAAATTTATTTAGACACGTTATAGAATTTTCATATAAATCCTATGGGTTTAAGAACAGGAAACAGCTCGCGTAAACTAAGTTTCTTATTGTTGCGACCTTTTGCGTATGTGTAAAACTATACAGGCCTGTATTCATGCATATGCTATACTTTTTTTTAAATATTGTTCGTTATGTATTAAATTATTTTTACTCTTGTTTATTTCAAAATTGCTGTCACGCTTGTATTGCAAGAGTAGAAATACAATTTTTGTGGCATAATCGACAAGATTGCAGATTTTACTGACCTACATGCAACATAACTCGACTTTTTGCACTGTCAACTGTCGCGTGCAAATAATCTCGTCATTGAATCAATTATTTATGACGGTTATGCTATCGAACTTGGAGCGTTGTTAAAACGGCTGATTTGTTTGCAATCACACATGATGTTTTGACATAGTTTTTTACAAAGAAGACACTTTATTGATGCACTAAAAGCGGAAATAGAGACATCATACATCAGTACACTTTTATGCTTTACTTTTTGATATGCTTCTTTCTGACGTAATTTATTATATATAAGATTTGTGTATTACAATAAACGTAAACTAGCAATGCAAAATCAACCATTAAAAACGTAGGGATACTTCTTATTCGGGTTTATTTTATAATATCTATTTAACTTTCTATCACGAAATTTGTATAGACAATATAATAAACCAATATATATCATGACAATAATTACAGCAAAATATTTTATTCAATTTGTTACACCTTACTTTAACTCTTTTTTTTACAATATTTTTTATCTTTTTTGGTACATATTAAAAAAAGTCGAGTTTGATTGCGCACATGTCGAGGTTTGGTACAACATGACGTATAATATTGCAACAACGACGATTATAATTGCAAAAACGACAAGGTTAATTGCAACGCGACGAGTTCGATTGCACAAGTCAAGCTTTATTGCAATCAAGTCGAAAAAGATTAAAAATCCGTGTAAATTCAGAAATCAATATAATGCACGTAACGTGAAGAAGAAAAAAAAGACACGTTACTTGTCAAATTCCTAGAGCTTTTTTAGGAATCAAGCTAAGCTTGTTATCATCGTAGAACACAAAGGTATTAAAGGTAAGGCCTTACAAAGACAGTCGCGAGTAGAGGTGTTAAAACTGGCACAAACGAGTCATCTTGTTTGTATGCTTACAAACGTGCCACTTTGTTTTTTTCTGAATACCCTAAATAAAATGACGACCAAAAGGTAAAACAGTTGTACAGCTGCCATTTTTTAGAAAAAAAAAACTGCCATAAAAAATACAAGCTGTCAAATGTGAGTACCATTTTTAGTGAAAAAACGTGAAAAGCAGTATTTATAAAAACTATGAGCACTTAAAAATGCGTAGAAACTTTAAACAATTATATTGTAATGCATCTGTTTAACACGTAGCCACGAACCAATAATATATCTTCCAAGGCATAAGTTTCATCAACTTCTTTATCACCTTAGACTTCTAGCAAAGTAAAAAGAATGTCGTAAATATTTAAAAAACTTTTACTTTATAATTTTTTGCACT
>JAQFYM010007306.1:0-10560 GCA_034694785.1 Agrenia bidenticulata
TTTTATTCGATTGGGACATCTTGCAATTACATGCCCTCTTTGTTAGCATTCATAACAAAATCTTTCATCACCACTTATCCTACCAAATCCTATTATTCCCTGATTTCTTGGTCTTTTCATCTGATCCCTTTTTTTCTCTAATTCCTGTATTTTTTCAACAAACCCTCTTTTTTCTTACTCCTCGCGATCCTTGTTTGCAGTATAACATGATTTCAACGCACTAGTTTTTAGTATAATAATATGATTTACTGACTCCTTACTTTTTCCGTATTTTACCCTGCGTATCAAGTGTCTTTATTATTCTTACTAACTCCGAGCTTCCATCCTTAACCAACTCCTTTTCACTTACTTCGATTTTCTTCCTGCCGGTTATATCTTTTTTTCCTCGTAATCCACATTTAATCATCGGGTTTTTACATAGTATTATCTTCTCCGTATTCTCTTGGAGCTATTGTCTCAATCCTATGTGTTTTTGATTATTTTTCAGTGAGATCGCCATGTTGTATTCCATATTATTTATTTATTAGGGGGTCCACATCTGTTGTATTATTACGTTCTGTTTTTATGTTTCTAAGATACCGCTCAAATAAAGCTTTATTGATTTTAATATTGGAAGTACTATTTTTTGTTCGCAAGCGTAAAAATAAAAAAAAAATTGGAAGCAAAATAAGTACTTGATTAAATGGAAACGAGCTGGATCACAGACACGCTTAACTGAGCAGTCAAGAAAAATAACATGGAATCTCAGCTATAGTTAAAATTCGCAAAAAAAAAAAAAAAGTAAAAGCTAAAAAGATAAACGTAGTAGGCTTTAGGAAACAAGAAAATTGTGTAGCTTAGACGCATAAAGATTTATGTAGTTAAAAAGTATAAAATATGTAAGGAATAAAAAATTAAAGGTTCAATCTTGCATACATACAATTTTCAATACACTCTTTTCCTACTAAATCAACAAAAAACAAAAAAAAATATTATTGTACCTTAGTATTTCACGTAAAAAAACAATTTATTTATGCAAAACATCATAAAAAAACTTTTTGTTTGTTTTTTTTTACTTCATAATAGTGATCTTTTTTGTTTGTGGGTGAGATAAGCTCACCGCGCAGTTCAAAGGACCTATATGGAAATTAATTAATTTTTTATGGTCTAAGAACAAGCGTAAAAAGCTTATGTACGAACGAAAAGGGTAGTAATGCGTATTGGTTTTGTAGGCCGTTAATAAAAATTGTTTAAATTTGTTTTTATATATTCCGTTGCTGTTAAAATAGTAAGAAATTAAGGATAAAACAATAATAACAAAATGCAGTATTTTTTCTATTCGCAGCTCGTAATATAATCGTTTTTTCTAAACTTGTTTTGTAAAGTTTACACTTAAGAGGTGTAAAATGATATGAATTGTCTTTTTTCTTCATTTATGACATACGGCTGTATGATGTCTACCCGTTTTTAGTGTTATATAACTGGTGTGAATTTATACTACAGTTTTTTATATTTATGAAAGGTTTTTTAGTGATAAATGTCTATATGATCAAGAAGGGAAACGAATTGTATCAGTATATGTATAAATATGTATTTTGAACTTTATGAAAAAATGAAACATGTAAATATTTAATACAAATAAGGTTGGTAAAAGTGTTAAAAACTTTAAAAAATGTTTATAGTAGTAAAATATAATTTACTTAGGTATTAAACAGTATACAACTAAATATAATTTTATATTTGTTACATTGTATGTGAGTTGCATCTAAATGCATGTACTTTTGTTTTTATTTATATATTTCTTAGTTATTATCATGATCTATACAATACTGTTATAACAAAATACACTATATTTTTTTTTATTTCGGTATTGGAATTTATAAAAAAGTTTTTTTTGCGTATATTATGTAACGAAATGTATAAAGAAAGTTTTTTTTGCACCTTTTGCTCGTGATGTAATATAAAACGGGCTGTTGAAATTTGCGCCGGTAGTGCATTTTGCCCCAAACGCATAAAAAAAGGCAAAGATGTAAAACTAAGCAACAAGTTATAAAAATCAAAAAGAAAAAAACAAATAACTGCAATACGCTGCAAAAAAATACAAAAAGCAAAAAAAAAACAGATCAAGAAAACGGTAGGTTGCCAAAATGCCCTGACCCAAATTTCCCAAAATTAATATTTTGATGTTAAAGTGCAGGCTTTTAAACAAGAGAAGTCAGAAGATGATTTAAAGTGTTGTATCACTACTAAAGAGAATTATATATGCACAATAAAAAGTAAAAAATGAAAATATAATATAGGAATAATAAATTTTAAAATTTAATTTTTTTTTTAATTCCGATAAAATTATTTATTTACAAAAAATGATTTTTTAAAAAACAAACAATGCCATTTAAAAGTTAAATAAGTGTTTAACGGCTATTTAATCTTAAAATATACATTTTGTTAACAATATTTTATTATTTATTTTTTCAGCGTATTATTTATATTATTTCCAGTGACAGACATGTTAAATCTAGCACCTCATTCCTTTGGAATGTAGCCCTATTTCCCTCCAAAAATATTTGGGCATTTTAGGTTTGGGCATTTTGGGTCGCCATGATAAAAAATACAATCTTACATACTCTAGACTTATATTCCAAAAACGTCGCCATGTACTTACCACAGTAATCGTGCCGATTTTATCCATTTTTAATTTACAAAAAAAAGCTTACAGATTTAAATGCACAATAAATTGAATTTATGTATTCTTTTTGCTTTGCTAAACAAAAAAAAAGTGATTTTACAAAATTATTACAAACAAGATGTAACATTTTAACCAATCAAGTCGCAAAAATATAGCGAAAATTAATAAGTAGCCAAACCAAAACAAAAAACTAGATTTTTTTTTTGACATGACAATATAAAAGGTAAAAAGCTTAAATCTTGTAAAAATAAAATGTAAGTGATATTTTTATCCAAGAATCGCATTATAATTTATAAAAAAAACGCGCATTAAAAAGGTTGATACGACAAACAAACACATAAGCTAGTATTTTAAGGTAACTAAAGCTAGTTTTACGTACCACAGGCGTTTTATAAAAAATTCAAAAGGCAGACTATAACTAAAATCATTGCTTTTTTTTAAAAAAAACATACATTATACAACATACAACATACAACATACAAAATACAACATACAACATACAACATACAACATACAACATACAACATACAACATACAACATACAACATACAACATACAACAAATAACTACCAACATACAACATACAACATACAACATACCACATACAACATACAACATACAACATACAACATACAACATACAACATACAACATACAACATATAACGATAATTTGTATTTTCAAGTTTTGCAAATATGAGTACATAGAAAATAGAATTGTAGTGGTGTCAAATATTATATAGGTTTATTTAACAATCTCGACATGTTTGCAACTATTCTTGACTTGATTACATTTATTCTCGACCATGTTCAATTGATCACGATCATTTGCAATTAATCTCGACTGTATTGCATTTAGCTTCTACTTTTTGCAATCAATCTCGACCGGTCAGTAATTAATCTCGACATGATTGCATGTTATCTCGACGAGTTACATACAATTTCAACCTGTTTGCAATCAATCTCGACAAAAAAAAATAACAAAAATAAGATAAAATAACCTTTTTTTTAAAAATAGAACAAGGATAAAATATTTAGTATAATATTAAAATCAAAAAAATGGATAAAAATGCATAAAAATGTAGAAAAAAATTATACCGCTTAGAAAACAAAAATTAGTGATAAAAAGATAAGCTAAAATGAATTAAAAGGAACTTTTATTCGTAAGTAAAATTACTATTTTTTCTTTAAAGAATAAAATATGCATGGTTGGATATCGATGATGTGATATTACTAACCATGCAAAAAATTAGTTGTATTTGCTCTTTGTATGAAAAGTCTAAAGTGATCTGTGGATTTTTTGTATAAATTATAAGAAAAAAACAAATATTTCTTAACAATTATTTAATTTTATTCAAATAAAAAATCATTTTACTGTTTTTTTACAAAAAGAAATTACAACTGATTTGTTTGCTATGTTTATGAATATCACATCATCGATATCCAACAACGCATTATATTAGTTCTTTTTAAAAAAACTTGATACATACTAAAAGAAACACAAGTTTCTTATTGATTCATTTAAAAAATTATCTTTTTCTACTTAATTTTTGTTTTCCAGCGGGATAAAGATTTTTACCATATTTGTCTATTTTTCTATTTAATATAGAACTATACACCCTCCGCCCCAAAATACTTATCACCATGCTTTTGTAAAATATAAAAAAAGAAGGGCGCGACAGGCAATAGAAAATGATTCAAAAGTCAATATACAAAATATTAACGTTTGTGAATGTAAAACAATGATGGTAATTTATTTGCAAGTTATTTAGACACTAATTTACTACTTCGCAAAAGGCATATGGACAAGTATTTTGAACAAGAAAATGTATATTTTTTATATCCTTGATTTGTTGCTAAAAATAAAGATAATGTTAACTATTTATTATTAATCATTTTTTTGTTTTGGTGAGATTGATTTCAAACAGGTTTATATTCTTTGCACTTTGTCAAAATAAGGAACATAGTTCGTTGAGTTTGATTGCAAACATGTCTAGGCCAATTGAAATAAAGCGAAATTGATTGCAAATCAGTCGAGGTTGATTGCAATGCGTCGAGGTTGAATGCATTTCGTCGAGATTGAATGCAATTGTGTCGAGATTGGTTGCAAATATGTCGAGATTAAACGATACACCCTAAATAATAACACAATTTGTGATTACGTTTGTTACAGCAAATGCCGCAATATGTAAACCATAAATGTGTAGTGTCAATCTTTTTTTCTTTTTAGTCTGTTGTTCAAGGAAACTTTGTGGATACAGCGAATTTTTTTTTACAAAATATTTTGTTTAGATCGAATAAAATAATGGACCTGAAAGCGGAAACTCAATAAAACATATGTTACGCAATAACTTCGGCTGCTTATAATTGTTGTTGCAAGTTCATCATAATAAAACCAGTTTAATTTTATCATTTTAACATTCCCAAAGTACAAAGTGCAAATCCAAGTAACATAAGTAAGTGTTTATTCTGAACACACCTATTTAAGTGACAAGGATAGTTTTAAAAAAAAGAAAGGATAAATCAGCCCATAAACAAACAAAATACTTGTTATAAAACGGTTACAACAATTGCAGTACACAATCCTTGTCTTTAAAATTAAACTGATCTAATCCCGCTACGAGAGATTTTTATTTTCAACAAATGTAAAAATTCAATACTTTACAAAATATATATTTAATTATATTTAAAATAAAAAAAAAAAACACATAAAGGTGTTAACAGTTAGCTTGTGAGATTATATACACAAAAAGAAAATATGTAGAAGTTACTGCAACGCCCAAAATAACTACTTTTTCTTTTATTTATTTATATTACAACTTCTTGTAAGTCAAAGTTTATTAGAGTCCATGAAAACATAGAATAGTAACATCAAACTAGAGTTATACAGTGGTTTTTTTATCTCAAAAAAAATTACTATCGTATTTTACATAACAAGCTATACATGAAAAGTACACTAACCGCGCTACGGACAAAAATGCAATTTATGATTAAAGAATTATATGTAGCTTGTTAAAAAAAAACCTCAGAATTTACATACAAAACCACATAGATTAATTTAATTGGATGTTTTGGCATTATATAAAAACTTTATGCTTAAAATATATATGGTATAAGAACTTCAAAGTTAAATAAATATCATTTGCATTATTTGCAAGTTAATATACCACAGGAAAATTTAAGAATTTTACGAGTAAGAGTTTCAGACAGCTGTAAATACATGTAAATATGCATAAAAGTCAAAATTATATTCTAACAAGATATTTTTAGCTGTAGATAGCAAGCATTTCTAAAAAAAAAATGGCTTGTAAACATATTATATAACTGTTTAAACAGGGTTTTTTTTTAAAAAAACTTATTTAAAAATTTTGTATTCACATTTTGAAAATACAAAAAAGAAAAACTACATAAAATCAAAAGACCCCTTTTTAGTGCAAAATACAAATTTTCGTATTGCAAAATAAACCATTTCGATCGGGATTTTATTTATGAATGTTTTAGATTCTATACGGACTATATATTTTTATAATAAAGGTAAAAAGTTACAATTTTTATGTTTGATTGTTTTACTTGTTTTCCTTTTTGTTGTTTATCTTTTTTTTTGTATTTTTGATTAAACCGTTTTGATATTTTTTTTGCAAAAAAAAGCATGTATATGTTACTATAAAACAGTTTTCTTTGTATAAAGACACAAAATAACGTAATATTCTATGAATAAAGCGAAAAATCGCAGTTTATCTTGTGTTTTTTTAGTTTTTAATTACAATATGAAAAAAGAATCTACTTCTTTATGCATTTAATTTTCAAAATAATCTTCTACGAACAAAAAAAGTAAGAAAAAAACTTTTTACTGATGCAAAATTTATTGAGTTTAAAAGTACTTTTTTTTTTTTTTTTAAAGTAGTTATACTCATGTTCAACTGCTTATATTTGAAAAACTTTAAAATAGAGTAAAGAATACAAACCATACATGTCTAAAAACCAAACATATAATTAAATTCTATTTTTGCAATACGTAACTAGTTTTTATAAAAAGCGAATTACAAAAAGATAAAAAAGCAATATATTTGTTTTTTTAAACTCTTTATAATTTGGCATGTTTGAATTTTAAACGTGAACAAATATATATTTATAAAATTATTATAAAATTATAAAGACTATTAAGAAAGGCTTAAATTTATAGATAAAAACGTAAATTTACTAGTTTAATGTAAAACAAGCGCAAAACCTCGGTTCGTTTAAAATAATGCCAATGTAGAGATTTAACGTTTATTTTTAGTTTTTCAAACTCTTTTTGTTTTTCTGTATAATTTTATATGGCAATATTTAAAATTTTACGTTTTGTAGTTATACTATTTTTATCATGATTTCTACCTTTATCTATAAAAATCCAACTATTTTTGTAAACGTTTTAAATATTTACGTTGTAATTTTTATATGTTTATGTTTTTTTTCCTGACTATAAATCACAAACAAAGAAAAAAAGATTACTCTTAATCAAATTGCAAACATAATCCTAAATGTGCGTTTTTATGGTGCATAAAATGTAATATAACGGGGTAAGGGATTAAATGTTATATATGATAAGTAGCGTAAGTTTAGATTAAAAAACACTTTTGTACTTTTTTATCTATATTTCGATTTAGATAAATATCAAAACTACAGATTTTTGATTGATAAGAGTAACTACTAATAATGTTTATTTAATGTCATCGGGTGTGCGATTTTTAAAAATACAAGCGTTTTTATTGAAATAAATAGAAAATGACACATATACAACTTTGGAAAATTATTTACATTTTTATTTAAAAATAAAAAAAAATGAAAAAAATGAAAAAAATAAGAATCTTATTAAGGGTGTGTATTTTTGTTCTCTATGGTAAAATGCTATTTTACTATAGGTGAACTGTTACCATGGTAAGTTTCAGTTGTACCAATACAATTTTTATATTTTTTTATACATTTAGAGTTATTATTATAGTGTTTAGTTCAATAATTTTACTATGATGTAAATCTTACCATAGAGCGGGCTATAGGTAAAAAATTTCGCCATAGAAAAAACTTTGCCATATTATTATTTTTTTATGTTTTTTTTTTTTTAGGGCGACCTTCTGTTGATAAATTTTTCCATTGTAAAAAAAAAAAACACCCCCTAAAAAGAGCACTATCGTAAAAAGCAAATTTTGTAAAAACAATAAACTAGGTTAAAAAAGGTAATCCATATTTTTCTAATTAGAATCTCAGATGCATGCTATTTATTGTAAGGTAATTTTAAGGCGTGAATCTTTAAATAAATGATACTTTTACGCAGCAAAATATTTTATAACTTGTTAGAAAAGGCAAAACTCGATTTATATATGCTTTTGCTTGTAAAGAAACTATTTAACAATCCAATTAATTTTATTCTTAGTCAAAAACATCTAATCCCTGTTTTTGATATTTTATAACGATTTGGAGTAAACTAGTCAGATGTATGGTAATATATATCATAAATACATACATGGATATTGTGTAATAAAATATATTTATTACACAACACTTTTTTTTTAGAAGTGAAATAAAAAAATCCGAAACGTTTTTACAAAGTTTTAAAACCGTAGTATAAATACAAGCATGTATGTCAGTTGATAGTTTTATATAAAGTTGCATAAAAGGAACACTTATATATATTAAAACCCTTTTTACTAGTTCAAATATGCAAAAAAATATGATGGCTAAAATAAAGCCGTAAAGTTAGCATTGTAGAACAACATGATCATGTTTAAAATACCACGTTTTTCATAACAAACAAAAAAAGCAAGTAGGCGCTTTTATTTAAAAACCTGAATATAAGTAAAAATAAATCACCTAATTATGATTTCTAGCAATATAGGACAAATTTTGAAACCACACATTATCGCCTAAATTTGCATATATCGTCCTATCATTTTTTCATGATGTTTGACGATCAGGGGCTTAGCGTAGACATGAAAGAATGTGAGACTGCACTTTTTACAGCAAAAAAACAATTTTAATGCAAGTTTGATTTCTAAAATATATCATACATGCGGTATTTCTATAAATTAGTCTAGGCTCTTTTTTTACAAAAAAGACATTTATAATAGAGTTAGAATTTTTACTTGAAAAAAGTACTTCCAAACTAAAAAATATTCTATAAATGAAAAATATTAGTCTTAATGTGTAATAAAAAGAAAAAAAGATTCTATGTAATATTTAATAACAATCTATGCTAAAAAAACATGAATGAAGTGTGCAGATAAAAAAAAACACCATATACAACACATAAATAAAAGTGTTTACCTGTTTTCTCTTATAACACTTTTTTACGTTTTACTATATTATAATGCAATATAGAACCATTAATAGTGCTTCTTCGTGCCTATAACGCTGAATTTATAATTTAAAATTAGTCGTTTCTAAATTATATTATATCATTTTTTTATAAATGTTCAAGAAAGTATATTTTAATTTTTTGGGATACAAATTTATTATTTTACTTTTTATTAAGCTAGAATCAATGTAAGATAGAATCTAATCCATGATAAAGATTACATTAAGTTCAAGTAGTTTTTAATATTTTAAATTCTTCTTTAAACTTTATAATCACAATCATGTACTAAAACCGTATATGTTTTATTTACTGTTAGATTTTTTCGTTTCTTACAAGGGTATTAAAAAAAAATACTTAATGCAAGGGCATACACTTATGATAGACAATTTAAGTAAATTTTATACTCTTAATCTACAATAGGTCCACTTACACACACACCGCAAAATTTTTTGACAGGTGGGGGCTTCAGAATCTTTACTTCCCCCTTAAAAACCCACTGTTTATAAAACAATTTTTTTACTGTTTTTCTTTTTTACAATACAATACAATACGATATATCTCTAGACTTGGTTTTACATTTGTAGTAACATTAGATTTCAACAGTTATATATGTTGTTACAGAATACATGTAGTAAACACACTTTGTTTTTCTATTTAAGGTAAAAGTACAAAAATATTTATTTTTATATTCTTTATCTAAAAAAAGAGAGTCGGTGCAGAAGTTTAAAATTCTGCAAACAGACATAGGCATTTAGTTCTGTAATGAACATATGGAAACTATTTGTATTTTTTTTTTTGCAATATAGCATTTAACTTCAGTTGCACTTAAATTGCAAACACTAAAATTTAACTGTGATCTTATTTAAATATTTATGCCTTACTAGCTAAATAAGTAACCAAGACAGAAAATATAATAGTGAGTATAGATATTTATTTTCTATATTTAAAAAAAATGAAATTTTAAAATCTATACTTTTTGCAGTCATATTTTGCAGGCTTCATTTTTTACTTTCATTTTGGTTTTTAAGTACAGCATAATAAGTTCATTCACGAATAAAGCAAAAATCCAATGCGAACTAATAAAAAAAAAATAAGAAAGCAAAAAAATTGCGCAAGAAAAACAAAAACTTGATTGCGATACATAAAAAAAAAGCTTCAATCATAAAAATGATAGTAAGTAGTATTGATAAACAACAAAAAAAAAATACAAAGGGGAAAAAATTGCTATCCCGATAAAAAAACGTATGAATTTGTCATGACCAAAAAAAAGCCACCCCGCAAAACTGAAACTGTCAGTTTTGCGCATAATTGACTAGAGGGGCATTTAAAAAATAAATGCGTATATCTGACAAGTTTGATTTACTGAAACCTATTGACTAAAGTCATATTAACCGACAAAATTAGATAAAAAGCATTTAAAAGCGCATCCATCATAAACGGTAACTCGGTAAAATAAAAGTTTACGCTGTCCGGAGTAAACTGCGGTCTTTAACAAATACATAAAGAAAAAGTTTATAGTGTATAAAAATGCATAAAAATTTTATCGATGCACATGCATGGTGAAAT
>JAQFYM010007307.1:0-10560 GCA_034694785.1 Agrenia bidenticulata
GTTAAAAAACTTATAATCTCAAATTGTTAAATACTCCTAGTATATATATTGCGTTCTTATAGAATAATGCACTTATTTCAAAAATATGCATGAGTATATGTTTTTGACCGGATTAGAAATACAGTTATATTACAAATATTTTGTGTAAATAAGGCCCGTTATATTTTAACAAATCATACAATAATATAATATTGCTTGTACTAATTACTTTTAACACAGTCTTTTTTTTAAGTTTTATTAAATATCAATTTTTAATATATTTTTTATGCTATTGGTTTTTAGTTTTTGGAAAGCACGTATTTGATTTGCATGAAGGGTGATTAGTCTTGACGATTTATATAAACGGTGCAAACATAACTAATTATGATATTGGAAAAGCTTTTTTTGCTCTTTATAACTTTCTAAATGCATTATAAATAATTAAAAAACAAAATAAATATTGTAAATATTTTGCGTTAAATGAGTATTTTTAAGTTTTGTAAATTTGTATTTATCCGTCATTTTCTTTAATATGGCAGCGTGTTACAACCTATATGAAGTTTTAAGGTTGTTTTTTGTAATCATTAAACGTTAGACTCTTTCAAGTTCAGCATACAGTCTAAAAACGAAACAAGTTGCTTGCGGTTAGTGCATTTTTACTTGCGTATTGTTTTTTATTATATTCAAATGCGTGTGATGTGCAATTTTTTTTTTATAACGTGGTTCAAAAGAAAGGAACTTTACTAAAAAAAATTGTAAATTGTTTCTTCCGTAAAATTTTTTGTAGTAAAACCGTTTTGTCAAAATTTGGCCATTTTTTACTGTACACCGTGTTTTTTTAAGCTTCTGTCAGTGGCGTACCCCCGGAATTTTTTCAGCCTAGAAAAAGTCGATGTGTGTCAAAAAAATGGGTGTACAACACTATTTATAAAGTAAAAATAAGATATATATTTTTTTTTAATGTATATTTAACATTTTTTTATTACAGAAATTTTGCTCAAAATAATCTCACCAAGAAAAAAAGACACGCCCCGTTATATTCAAGCGTCTTTTGCAGGGGATAAAGCGCCCCCACCCTGACCCCCTAGGTACGCCACTGGCTTCTGTACATTTTTTTCACTATAAAATCTTTTACTGCAGGTATAAATCCCATCATGACGAATTGCGCGCTTAATCTATATTTTTTACGCATTTAATTTGTTTGTATTTTTACTAGAAAAGTTTCCATCAAATAATAAATCTTTAATTTCATTTGAAAAAAAAAAATCAGGGTAAAAAAATATTGATATTATGTTTTTTTTCTTTAGTAAAATATAAAAAAAAATCATTCGTATGCATATTTTTTTTGTAAAGAAAATGCCTTACGTAAAAATTTTATCGTTGAAATAGAGTATAACATTATGACCTGAAAAAGAAAACAAAATTTTCCTCACACATACCGGGTTCACTTTTTAAAAGTGAGTTTTAGTAAAATGCCCATTTATAAAAAAAATATATGTTTGGTATAGGTGCGTGGTTAAGAAGGATGAATTTGTCGATTTTTCACAGTTTGGTTAAATTAGATATATGAATTCGCAGCTAAACAAAAAGGAACAATCAAAACCAGCAACAAAGATTTATATTGTCCCAATTTTGTAGTAGAATTTAGTTTATATTACAAATGTCGCGTTGAAATACACAACAATAATCACAAAAGCCCTAAGATATAAATGACTATGCTTTACACATATTAAATAATAAATTACTCTAAAAAATATTTTTTTGTTTCTTTAAAAAATAAGTAACAAACTAGTTGCACGGTTTATATGTTCATTATATGTAATTATATAAAATGAACATTTCTTCGGGCGTTAAAATTGTTTAATTAGATAGTAAACAATACGAAGTTGTTTAAAAACGAAAAAAAATGTTATATCATATATTTTAAAACGCTGTAATAGATTATTATTTTTTTGTCTTTGCATACTTTTTGTTTTTTTATTAAAATCTCTAAAAAATCGAATTTATTTGTTTTTCGATTTAAAAATTAACTCTTAAATCTTTAACACGAATACATTTTTTGAAGTTTATTAGTAAACAACTGATAATGCCCTGAATTCCAAATACCCTGAATTCCAAATATTTTGAATTCCAAATACCTTGAATTCCAAATGCCCGGAATTCCAAATACCCGAAATTTCAAATAACCAAAATTCCAAATATCCGGAATTCCAAATACCTGGTTTTCCAAATACACGGAATTCCAAATACCGAGACCTCTTAATAGCTGGTTTTTCAAATACCCGGGGCAGGTGAAGACAGGTGATGCAGATGGAGGCAGGTGAGGGTAGGTGAAGCAGGAGGAACAGGTGGGGGCAGGCGCTGGCAGGGGCGGGCAGGTAAGGCATGTAGGGGCAGGTGAAGACAGGTGGGGCAGGTAAAGGCAGGTGAGGCAGGTGGGGCAGGTGTGGAAGGTGTGGAAGGTGGGGCAGGTTTTGCCAGGTAGGGCAGGTAACATATGGGGTATGTATCACTATATACAGGCAGGTGGGAACAGGTGATGGCAGGTGGGGGCAGGTGGCCGGCCCCTGAAAAAAAGTTGCGCATAAATTAAAGGGGTATTTTTACGCGTAAAGTTAGTGAAATAATAGAAGAAATTTGTATGTTTTTTATATCATAGGCCGTTTGTAAAAAAATAAAAATTATATTTTCTATGTTACTCAAGTAAAGTAATTTTTGTTGGACTCATCCCTCTGGGTACGCAACTGAGAGGTACTGTATCTATAATAATTTTACATAATTATCTTGTTAATATAAAGCAATTATGTGCTAAAATGTTTTATTTATACAGGACCATATTATACGGAGAAAATTAGACTGATGAAATCATTCCGAATTACAAAATATGCTCCAGTAAGTTAATTTATGTACTTTGAGTTTAAGTTATCCTTTTATAAAAAAAAACAAAATGAATATATTTAACGCTAAAACATTATTTTACATTGTGCCTTTTAAAAATGTATCTTTAATACTTAAATCTTGATCTTATATACATAATTTGTTAATTAAGTTGTAAACTAAATTTGTTCATATGTCTTATATGTGATAGAAAATTGCAGTTAGTTTTGCATGGACAACAAAATAAGTTAAAAAGCAAAATGTAATAAATGATGCTAAATAAATATAGTGCTCAAAGTAAAAAATAAATATTTTATAGTTCTAAAGGGGTTTTAAATTAGCAATTATTTGCGAAAAAGTGTTCTAATTAATTTTGTCCCAGAGAAAATTGTCCTTTTTTTCCGATAAGCACCTATGCTATATTATAAAAATAAAAAGATATTTGGTAAATAGCTTACAATCATATTCAGGCACTAAAGGCCTTTATTTTGTTTTTATTGATTTTACTACAATTGAAAAATTGTGCATGCGTTTTTAAGGTTTATTGCGCCAAAAAAGCACTATATTGACGGCATTATATACTAGAAAAAAAAATTAACCTGCTTTAAGAAGTGCAAAAACCTAAGAAAAACATTATACAGGAAACCCTGGTATATTGGAACGAATATTACTATACAAAGTTTGTATAAATGTATTGTGATCTGAATTACTTTTTCATAAAGTACAGTTTTTTTTAAGGTTACATTTATCTTTTAATTGTCCTGCCGTATTTTTTTAAAGTTGAACATTACTCTTTTTTTTGTCCTGCCGTATTTTTTTTTGATGATGTTTCTTGTTTTGCATTGATGTTTAAATATACATACAGCCGTAAAAGCTTAAAAGGGTAAAGAAAGGGTTTAACATTTAAACTAATTGCTTGAAAAGCAGTGCTGCTAATGCGTGTATTTTGACAAGACTTCTTGTGGTAAAATAAATATTGAATAAAAAAACTTTTACCCGGTCGATTTTATTTCTTTTGAATAGTAAAAGACCATAAAAACTATTTTACTTTTTTTTTTGAGTTTTTATCATTTTAAAACACATATTTTTGGCATAAAGTTTGTAAATAACTAGGCAAATCATTATCTTCTATGTTTTGTTAAAAGGTGTGAATTTTAAAATACATATATAGAAATCCGATATAAAAATTGATTTTGATTTGTTATTTTAGCAAAAATTTATTACTAGCTAGGTTTTTTCTACAGAACTAAAAGTTAAAGTGACGTTATATGCCTGCGGAAATATATTGTTTTATTGTAGATATATTAGAAAAAAAGTAAATGTTGCGTCTTAACTTCAGTTTTTTTTATATATATCAATTTGTAAATATTTGCAGTTAAAACACACTAAAGAGCAGAAAATTTATAAATCCGTAATAAAACAAAAGAGTACTAAAATGAAAAAAGACCGTACAAATATATTAAAGAATTTTCGTATACAAAAAACGGCAATACGAAATTATTTTTGAGTAATTTTGTTATACATACACACTTTAGACTTAATTTATATAAATCATGACCTTTTGCGTATAGTCGTGACATGCTTTAATCCAATTCGATGATTTGCAATTGCGTTTGAACGTTAACATATGATATCGAAATACTTGTAACATTTCAGAGCTGATTGTAAACAATCTTGAAAAATTGCAATAAACGAAAACTTTTTGTTGCAATCAATTCGCACATAAAAAATGATGTGAAAACTAGTTTATGCATAATTAAAACAACAAACTTTAAAAAAACACGTTGTTTAAAACATATTAGTACTCATTACAGTTAAATTTCTTTGGCAAAAAAGCAAAACAAAAAAAAAATTTTAAATACAACTAAATTGTTGTGTTTAAATTAGTAGAGAGTCGTATTCTTTATAGTTTAAATTACACTCTTTTCACAACTTGCCATTAAAT
The DNA here is from genome assembly GCA_034694785.1 of Agrenia bidenticulata. Classification (NCBI taxonomy): domain Eukaryota; kingdom Metazoa; phylum Arthropoda; class Collembola; order Entomobryomorpha; family Isotomidae; genus Agrenia; species Agrenia bidenticulata. Next base: position 4,802 of record JAQFYM010007307.1, read on the forward strand.
TGTTTTTTGATATTACTCCGGCATAAATAAACACTAAAAAACTACTTTGTGGCAAAAGCACTTAGTATAAAAAATTGTAATGTGTAAATGTATTAATCAATAATTGCTTTGCGTTAGAACTTTAGTAAAATTTCGAAAAATCAGACTTCAGTTAATTTTATATATTTTAAATTTGCCATTATTCATTGCGCATTAAAGTTTTTATACTGATTATGCATGGCAAGTGGTAACATGTAAACAACCAGTCATCTGGTTTTCCTATTAAATTTTTTAGTGTAACTTTATAAAAGAACAAGTTGAAAATTTTAACACATACAAAAACTGTGTATGTGATTAACTTTTGTTTCTTTAGTATTGCAAAAATACTCAAAAACGTTTTATAAACAAACACATATGTTTTAAACCCCAGTTTTTGTTACGCCGTGTTTTTTCGGTTTAAAGAATAATATATGTTTTTTAATATATATATTGTCACGAAATAATGCAAACAGAGAAAATAAAACCAGGGTTGCCGGAAATTTTTATTTTGTCAAAACCAAAACATAAAATAAAAAAAAACCAGAATTGAAAAATTGCTGTATAAAATACAAAGCAATTGGTAATTGTAACATAGTAGGGTTTAGGTTTTAGATCTAACAAATAGAAATATTAATGACCAAAAGTATCGCAACGTACTCAATTTTATACTTTCTAATCGTTTAGAAACTTCCATCTAGTCTTTTTGATAATAAAAACAGATAAACGGTTTAGTTCGAGCTGGGATCAATGGTAAGGGCAATACGCTATTATTAAAAATTTTAATTTCGTGTTTTTTTATAGTACTATTAATTTTTCTGCTATGTCATTTTTTTATTATTATTTATGTTTAACTTTTACATTTTTATAGGGAAAAATTGGACCCCAACTTAAGACACGGACATAAAAAAACATGATTTTTAACGAATTTGCATTGGACTTTAGTATATAAAGAATTTATTGATAACTTGAACAAATAAATCTATCACTAACGCGCTTCTCTTATTTTGCCAAGTAAATGTCAAGGCAAAATGAGAGGTCACATAATTTCAAAAGGTAAACATGCCGAGGGTAAAATTTACTTTTTAAAATAACAAAGACTTAAGGAAATTTTTATATTGGATATGTTAAACTAAGAAAGAATTCAGGGGAACAGTTATTTTTAAAAAAAATAATTTTTGTTATAACATTGAACATTTTAGTAGGTAATTTTAACAAGAAGTCTTGACTTCCTAGATTTAAATTCTGTGTAAAATAAATTTAAACTTAAATATAAAATTTAAATAATAATAAATATAAAAAAAACATAATGCACACATGTAATCCTCACTGCGACAATTTGTAAATAAAAAAAAATTGTATTTAAAAAACCAGAAAAATGAAAAAAAAACCAACACTGGTTTATGTTTTTTTTATAGAATTAAAAAACCAGAAAAATGGAATTGATTTGAAAAAAACCAAATTGGCAACGCTGTATAAAACCGCCAACTGACACTTTTTATTTTAATCAAGGGTACTACACATTCAGGTGCGTTCCCAGGGGGCAGGGAGGCACCCGTCCTGAAAAAAAAAATTGCGCTTGAATTTAGGGTTTTTTTTTTGTGCAGTAATTTCATTGAAGAAAAATTCGGAAATTAAAAATTATTAAAATAAAATTTTTCAAAAAAAATATTTAAGATTTTCCCCTTTATAAATCGTGTTTTTTTTTGTTTGTAAAAAAACACTGACTAGCCCTGGGCTGAAAAAAATTCCTGGGTACGCCACGGATACGAATGCGTATATTAATATCGAACCAAATAACTGAGGTTGATTGATAATGGGTCGATAGCGAATTAACCTGGCCGAGATTGACAAGACATGTCAAACTCGGTGCAAATTTAGTAAAATTATAGTAAAAACCTGATTTATTCTATTATACTTTTTTTTAAAAAAGTGGAAAAATACAAAAAAAAATGCAGATATTATTTTTTGTCTGTAACACGTTATTTATGCCCGTTTTTTTTATTGTTAAAAATGTATCCTTTCTTGGCCCTTTATTACAAAAAAATCTGGTCACACTTCGTATATAGCACTTTGCAAACTAAAATTATAAATAATTTTCTAGACACATATTGATAATATCTTATTTTTTAACCCACCCTATAAATATGTATATCTTGTACAGTGTTACTTTAGAAAAAAATTTAAGTCATGTTTTACAAAAGACAGATTTTAAATATAGCAGGATTTACCTGTATATTCAAAATATTTTATGTTATAGATATCTTCCAAACTAAGAGGCTTAATACAACGCAATTTTTATACTTGTTGTCTGTGAATAACAGTAGTTTTACAACTTATAATTTAAACGCTTAAAAATTGAAAAAAAACCAAGAATAATTGATTAAATCAGTTTATCGTATTGCTTTTTCGTGATGTAATAACGTATCTGTGTTTATCTTTGTTTGTGTTATTTTGAATACTAAATCCGTTGCGAAAAGCTAAAGCATTAAACCAGGGTCCATAAAAGGGTTCCATCGGAGCCTCTATTAGTTAATAGTTTCCAAAATTAAAAAAGGCTCTTATGGAAACAACAGAAACTATAAAAATACAAACACCAATGTTATTGTTGCATTAATAGATATGGCTATTTATAAATATTAATAAATAAATTTATATGCTCATAAACGTAAAATACTAATCCGATATCTTGCTCATGGATCGTATTTTAAGATAGTGACAATATATTTTGCAGATTATTTGTTAGTTTCACAAATATAGCACGCATTTTACCTAGTTTTATCAGCCGTGAAATCATAAGATATGTTTTGTTCTTTAAAGTCAAAAGATTACTAAGCAAGGGTAGAAAAAAACTCGACCTGCATGTTTATATACGCGGGTAATTACCCGACCCGCAACCCGCATTTTTTAAATGCACCCGACGCGGGTTCAAATATACAAAACATAAATAAAACATACGCAACTTACAAATTGCTTACTAAATAAAGTTTTTTTTGTTAGCGAGTTTTACTTTCTATGTAGTTTTAATATTAATAACTTTCTATTTACATTTATTTTTAATTATATCCATTACATTAAATATTTGAAATAGCATATATAAATATCAAAAATATAGGAATTGTTATTTAAGAAGTTTTTTTTTCCTTTTATTTCAGCACTAATTCATAGAAAATGTTTTTATAAAGTAAACTTATAATGAACAAAAAAAAGAGTAGTAATATTCTTCAATCATATTTTTACTTATAGGAATATAAAATACAATGTGTAAAGGCTATTTTTGGCAATACAGTATAATTTAAGAGAACATACTTATTATTATTTAAGAAAGTTTAAAACAAAGCACAAAAAAAACTGTTTATTTATATATTGCAACGACACTTTTTTCTGTCTTGGGTGCTGGAAAAACTAACGAATCTATAGATAAAAAACAAAAGCATTTTTAAAAGTCATTCTAGATGACTAAAAACTTAGTACAAGCAACACGACTTACAATTTAAAGTTACACAGCTAGAATTATGCAGTTTTTAAAGACGCTTTTTAATTACAAGCGAAAAAATAGCAAACTCAAAAATTTAGTTTTTTCTAATATCGCGTACATATATGCTTTATAATATCTTTTGCTGCATGTATTGGCAACTCAAACAATATTTTTCAACTATAGTTAAAGTTTTTGTAATACTCGAATATATTTTACTTGTATTTATAGTTGGTACTTGTATCAAATGTAACCGGCGTTTGTTACAAGCTTGTTTGTTTTTGTGTAAGGCATATATACATTACCTCATATACAACCATAAAAAATTTAAACTTACCACCCCTCTGTTTTTTATTCAACATTTTACTGTAATAAAATTGTAATATAGCAGTTTAAGGTTTTTAAAAATGCTAGATTATGGCTGAATTTTTACATTGCATACATCTTTACTAACTTAATACAAAAAAATAATTTTGAAACATTCTACAAATTTGCATGTGTCATAAAACTTAACAATAATTTTTTCCCAAAAAAAAAGTATTTTATTACTATCTATATTCTCTGTTAGGACACATTAAATGTTAGATTTAGTTTCATTTATTTTCTGGTTGTCAATATAATTTGAGTTTTAGATTATAAAAAATAAAGGCTTTTTTTAAAAATAGCACAAAAAATTCGGTTGTTTTATTCATGTTACTACTGGGCTGTTTTATACCCAGAAGTTTTTATTGCGGGATGCAGTCAGTCTTTTTTTTAGTATCAATGATCGTAAAAACATCTTTATTAATGTTTAAACATTTTATTTTTTTAAAAATTTTCTGATTTTTTTTTTAAAAAAGTTAAAATGAAAAAAAAAACTCTGCACAAAAAAAAAGTCTTAAGCCCCCTGCATCCAAACGCTACTTTTTGATCATTATGAACCTTTGGCCTGCCGCCCATCTCCTTCTACACCCCCTCTGTACTTTTTATTTCGCCTTAGGTATGCCACTGGTTTTTCTTCTTCTTTTTTCTTAACTCTTATGAAACCAATAAATATTGCCAAACACCCAAAGATAAATGCCTTAGCATGATTAATGCCACCCACAAGATGTCTGCCACCCACAAAACATTGAAAACATGTGCACTAAACAAACTAACAAAGATTTTAAAAATAATAAATACAATAAGAACGATGACATATACAGTATTTGCAGTGTATTTCTGATGGTTTTTATACGACCTGAACATGTTTCAGCAGTAGTATATAATTACCAGCAGAATTCAGATGCTGGTTCTTATATTAGAGCCATATGAGACTATACTGTTACATACAAACAGTCAACTTGTAACATTGAATAATCGCTCTGCAGTGAATACAGATGAAATTACACCACAACAGCATTCACAGATGAAACGACAGCACAAAACGCTACAGTGACTTTTATTGAGGATCAAAGAAGAATTGTCGCGCTAAATAAATTATTGCAGACATTACATTTTTATTCGAGCCTTGGGGATCTTTATGCTATTGACAAGATACACAAAAAAACATATTTTAGGCTTGATCTTCATCCGTATACTTTTGAAACACAAAATTTATGGCACAAGTAATTTCATCAGACACTTTGCATCTAAACACATCAAAATTTGGCAAGCATACTAAGCGAAAAAGCAAACACCGAATATAAACAATAAACAATTGCAAATGGGGCTGTTCTTCATACCGCTAAAACCACTGTTGAAACTTACTTTATTAGAAAAATGCATTCTGTTATTAGCTTGTAGTCGACACACTTTGCCTTTACAGTTTTTTATCGACCCATATGTATCGATACCTTTGGGTATGCCTCGCATTTGCAGAAAAAAAGATAGCGGAAGAATTAAGAAATATGGTAGCACGACTAAGAAATTTTGTTTTGATATACAACCAGTAGGAAAATCAGCAGTCTGTGTTTGAACATGTGGAAAAATCCAATCACACAGCATTTACATTGTAATATATTATTGTTTGTTACAGATAATCCAATAGTCCCGATTTTCATCAAGTCTTTTGTTATAGAAAGTAATGCCACCATTTATATTTAAAGATTCTAAACAGACTGTTTAATGAATTAAGAAGGTTTGAAATATTGATTGTTGCAGGGATAAGTGATAATGCAAGACCAATATTCCCGAATGAAATAATGTTGCTGAGAATAATGCATCATTTGTACATATTGGTTGTGCGGCTCACATATATAAACTTATGCATGAGAGATGGGTGTAAAAAGTAATATTACTTTAACTTCAT
>JAQFYM010007308.1:0-10560 GCA_034694785.1 Agrenia bidenticulata
TATTAGAAGATAAAAAGATAAATTTATTTATCGCAATAACTGATGAAGAGTTTGCACTTTTTGACTGTTTAATTATGTTTCTTCGACCATTTGAAGAAGCCACAAAACACATGTCCTATAATTCTTTCTCATCGATTTCTATTATTCTTCCAGTCATATTTCAGCTCCAAAAATGTATTTGCAATCTGAGAAGATGTGAAACAGAAGCCGCTGGTGCCTCTCTGTATGTATTTATGGCCATTGAACTAGAGGAATTAGAGGAAAAGTATCAAGGAGTGTAGAAATAGCAGCAAAATCAAGTTTTTTGGCCCCGCAATTTAGATCTAATAAGTATTTAACAGCAGATCGCAAAAAAGGAAAATCAGAAAAGCATATCTCTTGGGTTTACCTCTTATATTTTCACATCCTTATCCCACAATGAAGCTTATAGCAGATAAAGAGGCACACATTTGTGGACTGATTATTCTGAACATGACATGATTGATTCAGAAATTGATATTTACGAAAAAATATTGCCACAGAAAATTTCTGAAAATCCATTTGATTTTTGGAAAATGAACAAAATGGGCTTTCAATTCTAAGTAAAATGGCAATGAAATATTCATCAATTCAGGGTTCAAGTACTGAATCGGAGAGAGTTTTTCGACATCGGGATTTATACGCAGCGATATCAGAAATAGGCTTCTTAGCAAAAATGTGGGAATGTTGGTGTTTTTAAAGTTCAATAAAACTATAATATAGCATAAAATATAATTAAATAAAAAGGTAAAAATATCGTATAATTTAGCTTTGTACAAATATCGTTTACTATAAAAATTACATATCAAATAAAAAACTTAAAGTATTTTTTAATAGTCATGTAATGTTACTTAATCTGTTTTATAGTCCTATTATACAAAAAAACACTCATGTATCCAAAAAATATAAATTTACCTCGTTTTATTTTATTCATTTTTTTTATAGCAACCCGTTCATAAAGAGTGTATCTGGCAGCGCATTTAATAAGAATCTTAACACATTAATCACTATAAAAGCGCCTGTGAAATAAAAAAAACATAAATTAAGATTTTATTCGGCAAATTAAAGATAAAGATTTAGAGGCGGTGGTAAAATTGATTATCTATCGTCTTAAAAACGTCGATTTAGCTATTTAAAATTTCAAATAGCCATTTAATTTAATAAACATAATATTTTTATTAACTAAGTTAGAAAAACCAAAGAAATGCCAGAAGTACTGAATCAGGCATTAATGACGACATTTTTTTAAATAAATGCGTTAAATATCACAATATATTTGTTGTTAGTACAAAAAGCCACGATTTCTACATCTTGAACCGGTTTTCAGTCAGACTGATGCCTACAAGTTGTCAAAAAACAAAAAGGAAAGAATTTCTGAGGAAAAATCATATAAATATTATGCAGAAAAGCAACTTTTTCTCTTTTACAATATGTTATAAAGACAAAAAAACAAAAAATACTGATTTAAAGTACATTATAAGCTATCGTATTTTTAGAATACAAAATTTCAACATCAATTCGCGTTTATTTATACCGAAAATTGCAACATGTGCATTTTATATAGTCTTAAAATAATTCTTAATTTTATAGTTACAAATTTGAGTAATTTTTACCATTTTTGTCACATTTGGACATAGTTTTCTAATAATATTTTTTGACAAATGCATGCGTAAATTTTAGAATCGAGTAATATTGCCATTGAATTGTATTTATAAATTGTTTTCCTTCGTTTTAATTGCAAAACAAACATGTAAGCCAAATAAGCATTTAATAAGCAATTATTAATTATCAAGCGATATAAGCCCAACCCTAGTTACCAGCTCAAGCTCACGTAGATTTTATTGACGATACTTTCAGAGAAATATAAAAACAGTATGTGATTTCATTTTTCTGTTGCAGATGATACAGAATCTACAAGTACATAGCCAATATATCAGCTGTTCTAATGATTGCATGCTATTTGCACTACTTTTTCTTGGCAGTCAAGATTTTTTGCAAAAGTTTGAAATCGCTGTGCATTTAAAAAAGATAAATACAAAATGTCAATATATAGAGGATTGAAAATGGCTGGAATGGCTACAAAAACAACAGATTTAGTAGCAAATACAGCAACATTACACGACAAAATTTAGAAACTTTTTTTACTACGTAGCTTTGCACAGATAAAACATTCCGGTTGAATCTATAGACGCACCAATAATATTGAACTTGCTGCTATAACTATCAGATGCGTAAACTGCTAATGAGTTACTGTTACATATATATTAGTTATAACTTATGTCTGATTTCAATTCATCCAATTAGCATAATATTGGATTTGCGCGGCTATTTTTTTGATTGTAAAACAAATACTTTAATAAATTAACAGGAACTTAGCAATTGATGCTGTAATCGTTCATAATCAATGTTTGCAAATGTAATAATAAAAAATATTGGAGAAAAAACAGATGACTTAACAGAAAAACAAACGCAACGAAAGTATTTAGAACAGGGTCATTAAAAGAATCTCATACTGTAACAGCAAGTTTAAATAATAATAATATACGTCTCTAAAAAAGGGACAAAAGTAATAGAACAAAAAATTTTGAATATGAAGATTTAACGTAGATTGAACAAAACACCAGAAAAGTGTGAACTTTTTTAGAACTTCTGAAACTATAATAAATGAGTTAAGTTCGATATTAAAAGATATAACTTTTGGTCCCTATTGTTTTTAGTGTATAAACAGAACTTTCTGGGGTATATCTTTTATAAAAAAGATTTTAACCATAAAAATAATTAATAAAATATAGAAAAAATATAATTTTATATAGTCATTTCTATTTTTTAAAAATCAAATATAATATAAGTAAAATTGCGTTTCTGTGGTGACACTCAGTAAAATTGCTATAATTGTATAAGGGATGTGTATGCGGTATATTTTAAGCGGCGCATTTCAATTTTAATGGTATTTTAGATCCGAATAACACGTACGAAGACTATGGAAACTCTATAGACAATGCAGAAATGTAGACATTTTCAAGAAAATAATCATAATGTGAGAAGCATACTTTTCAAAGCAAAAAATGGACTTTTTTTTCTTTTTATATCTACTTTTAAATTTTTTTTTTTTGGGACTTTTTATTCAATAATAATTTTTTGACCCCTCTATTTTCTGTTTTACATTCGGGACTTTAAGGTATTTAAATGTTTAGTTTTAAAAAAGTGTTTAATTAAAAAAAATTATGACCGCCAAAATATTTAAATGTTGTGCATCAAGCGTTATTATAGTTTTGCTGAAAAAAATAGTCAGCCTTGATGCATATATAAAAGCTTACAAATGTCCATGCTTTTTATTATTTAAAACGTTTACTTCCATATTTAAAAGACATTTTTTGTATTATGAATCATATAGATAAAATTATTTATCTTGTAAAAGTAAAACTATTAAGCAAAACTTTGCAAATAAACGTTAATGCCTTTCAAACAAATTAGTATACTTAAACTGAGGCGTAAACAGACGATGCATTACCCTTCCTTGTATAACCCGTAATTATCCGGTAAGTATATTTTCCGCTACTATAAATCATTTTTGTCGTCCCCAAGGCTACCTGATAATCGAAATTTAACAGTAAATAGAATGTATTGGTTTGTAACTATAAATAGTCATTTCCGGGCTCAGGGAGTCTTTAATATGGGTCTTTATGGTTTTCTTTTAATCCCAAATCTCAGACTTATAGTTATACTTTTATTCGGGATGTAAAAAATCTTTTTTTATTGGTTCATTTCATAAAATGAGAAGAAGTTTTTTTTTAACATAAAAAACCATGGTTTTAACATTTAGTGAATAGTATTACTATTACAATTTTTGCATACTTTAGGCCTATTATTGCGTATTAAAACTTCACAAAAAATGGCAGAGTTTTGCAATATCGTATCATAAAATATCAGGTAAAGGAAATCGAGGGTAATCCCGGGTTAGCTTGTTACTTTTACCCTCATGTGATAGTTTACCACCACCCAAAAAAAAATGAATTAATACTATAAAAATAAAAAAAAAAAAAAACATATTTTTGCATATGTTGACTTCCGACTGTAGTACCTACGGACAAGAAGTCGCGAAAAAAGATACAAATGGTGTGTTGTAGATGGTCGACATTTTGATGAGTTGTGCCTACGGCACAACTATGCTTTAAACTTGCATTTTACGCAATACGAGGTGGCTGATACGCGGATGTCGATGTGAACAGTGTAAGTTCTGCCATAATATCTCAGTTTAAAAAAGAATAAACTACGGTTTCTGATAAGGAATAAATGTTTATTATTAGGTTACATGAAATTAAAAAAATAAAACTTACTTGAATGTCTTCTTCCAGAGATGATAAAATATTCGAGCTAACAAGGCTACCTCCAAAAAGTAAACGAAAACCAAACGATGGCGAAAAATATTAATGAAACCCCAAAATTCAATGCTACACATAATAGTGTAACAACAGAGAGTAAGAGTGTGTTAAAACTAATTTAATGAATAGTTTTCGCCCTGAAAACAAAAAAACCGACAGTGAAGGTGCAAATTTTTTTTTTGATTGAAGGCGAGTGTGCATTTTAAGATTAATCAACGAGGTCTTTAATTACAAAAGTGGAGCAAGCGGTTTATCTAGGGATAAGAAATAGTACATCTCATAGACAGTTGACGCTATGACACAATAGAATGGAAAACCAAAGGTTAGAATTGTCGACTATTGCGTGGGTGAGACACTAGAAATCAAAAATGCAGTTATGTGCAAAAAAATATTCTGAGTATTTTCAGAGATGACATAAAATCACTGAAACTCGCAATATTGACATATAATGAATTGATGTCGCACCTTTTAACGCTGCGTGTACTAAATAACAACAAATTCTGCTTGCAAGAACGTTACATTGCTGCAGTTGTGAAAAAAAATACAAGAATGTATAAAACTTCAGTCAAAAACATGCATCTAAGAAAGTAAAATTAGTGCGGGCCCTGAAACACAAAACCAGCAACACAACGTCGTCAGGCAAGAATCAATTACTATAAGTGTGTAAAGATGGAGCATATGTCGTATGCATTGCCATACAACTTTAAATAACAATGTTCAGAGTTGGTCGAATAAAAAAGTAAATAGGTCGCACTTATATATTAATGATCGTTTATTTTATTCCTTAACTGACTAGTGGAGCTTTAGATTCACTTATCACTACATATTTTTATCTCTAGTTTTTCCTTTTTTGGTAATTTTTCCCAGTGTGCAGAGGTTTTTTTGATATATGGGAACGTGTTGGGTTCTATTGGTTTTGTAGATATGCAAGTAAAAAGTGTATGTAAATCATTTTGAAAAAGTTTTGGTTTGTAAAAAGCGATAAAAGCATAGAAAGTAGTACTTTGTTATTCGGTCTTAAAAAAACTTGAAAAGACAACCCCGCCTACTGAATGCACTGGTAAAACGAGCATTGCCATCAATGTACTCTGGACACGTCTGATACGATGCTTTGCACTGCAATGAATTTTGAGGTAATGATTGATACTTGAAAAAAGGCGGGAATAATTGCAAAGAGTAGTTTGTGCTGACTTAACCTAGCATTATTGCAAAAAACATTGTAAACAGCATCAGTGGTTGTATAGACATTTTACTTTTTTATTTATTAGTGCATTGAGACGTCTTCGAAATAGCTAAAATTTGGATATAATATTTGGGTTGAGAGACATGATATATTATAAAAAAAATCTTTTGAACGGCATCGACAAGTGCCAATTGTGCAAAGTATACGTAAAAAACTGCCTGTAAACGATCAAAACAGCTAACGCATTTCTAGAAATGTCGCAGGGTTTTGTAGATCTGTCAGCAATCTTTTACATGAAAAATGAATTAAAGTATCAAAGATTTTTTATACAATGCATGTGTAGTAATAATACATGACATTCTCGTGTATGGCAGACCAATTGGGGCAGACGACAAAAGTTGTAGCTTCAGAAAAATTTTAATTATTGTTTGAAGAAAAAAATAGACAAAGGAATTGTATTTGCCCTAAGAAAAAGATTTTTTTTTGTATAAATAAGCTTTACTACGATGAGATTTAGCTAAAGGTGGCACAAGGATATTTTTTGTATAGGTTCAAAGGCGCGAAAACAATTAAAAAGGTTCGTAGGGGTCAATATACTACAAAGACATCTTCGTGAACAACAACACTGGCAGGATAACGCCTCTTAACAAGAAATTACAAAGGGATACTATTTTTGTCATGGATAGACGACCAAGATAATCTAAGTAAGGCAGTTTTGAATGTATAGTGTTATAAATTTGAATTGTATATTCTGAAACAGTAGTGTGAATTTGCACTGAAAAGATGCCAGCGATGTAAGCAATAGGTGATTTTTTTGGCAAACCGAACGCGCTGTGGCGATATTAAGTATATCATGGACAGCGCCAGAAAAAAAAATATTATATCCGGGGCGCACTGCCAGCTGCCATGTGGGCAATGGATGAGTAAAAGTATCTAATCTATAAGATCTAAAATTACTATTATAACACATCACCAGGCAGTGACTGAAAGAAAACAGGAACTGAAATTACGAATAACTAGGATCTAAAGATGGTTTTCTAGATCAGAGGACGTCAATTAATACAACAGTCGGCAATCAAGTACTAAATGGTTTGTGGAGATGCGCTGATAAGAGTAAAAAAGGATTATAAAACAAATTCAGGCAAAAATACTTATATAAATGACAAGTTGGTTGACAAAAGAATACAAGCGTCTATTGAGGGGAGTTACAAAAATATTTGATCACGAGATATACTTTTTTGCTTTTTGTGTTTATTCAGGGAAGTTCGATACGTGATGTTGTTTAAGAAAAAGAAAGTAATAGAGTAGGAAAAGATCCAAGGTAAATTCTGACGTCACGTAAAACGTTTCTAAATAAAAAAACAACTAAAAAAACATACTTACCGTATAGGAAACGAATGCGACAAACTAGTTAGGTTTTTATTCTTACAGTCAAAGGCTGCAAAAAAAGTATACATTTGAACTATTTTACAAAGACAGTCTGAGCAATAACCATTTCGGCAAACGAAGTTGTTAAACTGTTTTTTTTCTAACAAAAAGACTTTATGAAGGTCAGATAAATGTTCTAAAATGTGACAAACGACATGATGTTGCCATCAACAATGCAACACTATAAGGTATTATAAGCACAAAAAACAAAGGTTTTACTAATTCTACTACTACACAAAGACCGGGTGCGGTCAAAGAGTAAACAGGAATTCGGTATCAGCGTTGTAAAGGCAGATGGGAGCTGTCATACGTATAATATTGCCTAATTTTGTCACAGTTATAACAAATGCATGCATAGAGCACTAGGTGCAAGCCCTAAATGATGCCTTTTTGGCAGTATAATTAAATCAACATAAAAAGGAAAAAACATATAGTAAAAAAGAATGCATATAAAAAAAAGCTGATGCTGTATAATACTACATTCATGACAAGTATATGTACAAATTGCAATTTAAACGACTAAAGATGATTTTGAATAAAAGACAATAGTCATGGCGATCGAAAACGTACGGAGATGCGTCAGACATACAACTTAACAATAAAAATATAATTAAAAAAACATGCTAGTAGTTCAAAGGTTTAGGTAAAGAGTGTTGGATCTTATAAATGTAATCCAAGCTAATAGCCCAAAAAAATGAAAAGTGAAAAATGAAAGGTGTGTTTATGACAGTTACCTTTTTGATTAAGCGTGTCTACGGCACAGTTTATAAAAAGGACTCACATTTGTCTATCATCTAGTTGGGTGATATGCGGATTGGTAAATAGCAGAGTATTTTGGCAGAAGAAAAGCGTCAGAAAAAATAAAAAGGGATTATGGTTTAAGATAAGGGAGAATGTTCTGTAAAGACAACATAAAATAAATATATAGTTTTATAAGCGTCTTTTTTTCAATCAAATTTCTATTTGAGCTTCGAAGGCTACATTTACAAGCATATTTTACAATAGAAAATTTATCTTGTATATCTCTAGTGAGATCGTAAAAAATCAAAAATGCATGTTTTGAAGTTATGCGTTAAAATACATAAAAGCATATTATAAACTATGTTCTATACTGTTATTTGATGCGATTCTACTTTTTTTGTTACAAAAAGCACAAAATTTAAAGCTTTACCTGAAATAACATACACATTTGTTATAAACTACATTTTGGGGTTTTTATTGGTTTTTTTTATACGGGGTAATAGTAAACGATGGAGACAAATACTATTGCTGTACTTTTACCCACTTGTCTCAATTTTTTTGTTTTTTTGTCAATAGCTTTGAACCATCAAAAAGATCGCATACGCAGTATAATTTTTAAATTTGCGTCAATGTAATTGTATAATATTGTCATGGTTGCTGTGTTTATATAAAGTTGTTTTCACTTGTCAAAAAATTATAATAATATTTTATAGAAAATTAAAATACATAATTTATAAAACTTGTAAAACTTGTTTAACTTGTAAAACTTATAAAAAACAAAAACATAAAATAACATGAATTTTTCTATTTTTAATGTTCAGTAAAAAATACACTTAAAAAAGAGAGCTTTCTATCAAGTTTATATCATTATATAGCCAAATCTTTACGAAACATTTATACTATCAAAATAGCTTTGTTTTTCTATAAGACAAGTTCGACAAACTTTGTTATACAATTTCGTGTAGAATATACAAAATGTATTACTGATATGTGAAAACGGCGTTGTATTTACATAAAATCCATTAAAATATTTTAAATGTACCTTGACGCATGTTTTTGATTTATTTTGCGTATAATATCTTTTTACTGGTTTAGAGCTATTGACCGAAAAGACAAATTCATGAAACAAAAGTAGGTATATTATCCAATAGTATTTGCCTTCATCGTAGTATTTTTTCTCCCTTAGAAAGAATCTATAAGAAAACAAAAACATGCAAAACTTGTATTTGTAAAATAGGGTGCAGGTTTTTTTTCAAATTTAAAAAAAAATGATTTTATATGAAAAATTTATCATTTAACTTTTTTTAGAAAAAAAAAATACAAAGGTAAAATAGTCACATAACAGTATAAAAAAAAGTTGTTACATTATATTCAATCTTTTTAAGCGCATAACTCGTTAAACATGTTTTTGTGATTTTAAAAAAAAACACAAGAGATAAGAAAGAAAAAAGTTACAACAAAAAGTAGCAAAAAGAAAAAAAAAATCTTTTTTATTTTTAGAACCTAAATACATTATTTTTTAGGGTTAGGTTAAAATTACCACGAGAGAGTATTAGTACAACGTGAATAAAACTACCACGCTACACCGGGGTTTAAAATCATAATTTTTGTTTTTCAAAGTCTTCAAATCCTAATTAAAAATTTGTTAAGTGCGTGGGTTATACGATATAAAAATTATAAATGGTAAATTTTATTTGACTTGCGAACTAAAAAACATTCATGTTATAGCCTTCAACGCTTTTTTTGTAACTTTTTTTTTTTACACTTTTATTTGTAATTTTTTTAAAATTTACATTTTTTTGCATCTATTAATTTTTTTTGTATTAAACTTTTCTTATAAAATTATAAGTTTTTCTTAACGAAAATATTATACATAAAAAAAAATTTCGCTACATGTATGTAAAAAAAAAAATATATTATCTTACACAAAAAGAAGGCATTAAAAACATTATAAAAAAACAAAGTAAAATAGCTGTTTTTAATCATATGGCAACAGTAAACTTTTAAAAAGCAATTTTTTATAGTTCATCTACCAAATAACGAAAAACATGTAAAGTTAAAGAACTATATAGATTTTTCGTGTATTTCTGCAGGCTTCTCAGACAATAATAGCAAAACCTGTTGTAATATTTTAGTACTTGCGGAACAGTACTATTAAATGCAATTACTGTGTTTTACAGCCAGTACTTTGCGCAAACAAAATCGGTAATAATCCCAAACTGCATCCTAAGATGTTAGGATAATAATGTATAGAATCACGAATCCCGGAGTTTTTTTTTCTGAATAAAATTATACTTTTCCTGTACAAACCCTTATAATGAACTGGATGTTATATCACTTTTATGTAAAAAAAACAAGGAATCGTGCAACATACACAACAATTACAACGTTATGAATAGCCGAATTTTTTATTTCTTGCACATAACAGCATACTTCTCTATGGTAATAAATACAGGACTGTAGTCATAGTATAAATATTTTTTTTTTTGTGTTGTAAAAGGTAAAAAGAAAGAAACCAAAAAATTTATTCCTAGTAAATATATAAAACATTTTTGTATTTTTGTCTATAAAGGCTTGTCCATGACTTTTACGTACTTTACGGCACAAAAATGATATATCAAATATCAGTTTACGATATTTATTTTATTTACGTAAATTGCTGCTCGAATAATTTTTACTGCAAAAAAAAAGTATGTATAAAAAATATATTTAATAGCAATCAAAATAACGTACAGTAAATACTGTAAGTTAATAAGCACACATAAAATAGAATCCTTTAAGTATAGGTAATTTAAGACAGATTACGTG
>JAQFYM010007309.1:0-10560 GCA_034694785.1 Agrenia bidenticulata
CTACAGCTATTGAAAGTGGGGAGCATGAAAGATATCCAGAAGAGGATGAATTGTTTCTTCTTTCTGATAATGAATAAACATTATCCGAATTTCAATGGTCTCCTATTAAGAGCCCCCGGGCTCTTAATATGCGAAACACGCACCCTGGTGAGCTAGTCTGTGGCATATGATCCAGCGGTTGTTGTCTCAAACAGGCGCTATTATAATGTGTTTCATCCAATTAATACATTCAGGCACTTATTTTCGATAAAACGGTGTAAAGCTTCTGTCTTATAAGAGGCAATAATTGCCTTCGATAAATAAATAAATGCGAAACACGGTAGCAATGGGATGAGCCATTGCGTTAGGAAGCCCTACCCAATGGGCCCTTCCAGCAGCTCACAGAGTTCATTTGTATCAATGTTGTATTCAAGATTAATTGTATTCTGAAGAGCCATCTTAAATCCGTTCACTACACAAGATTCTGGGACAACGCTTTCGCACCAGTCGTCAACAGGTTTCCGCATAAGAAGCACTTCTCATGTTGCCTCCTTTTGTGTACTCATGTACCTATCCATTTTTCCCAAATAGCACGCAACTTAGCCTTATAATGAACGGTTTACTGTTGGATCCAAGGGCCACCCTCAGGGATGCCACCAGGTATTACTGCAAGTGCGATTGTTAGCACCAATTCCTCTACCCTCAAGGGTTATATGCGCTCTACAAGAATCCAAAATAAGAACAGATTCCTGTTGGAGAATAAAGCGCCTCTTTTTCTTCTCCATACAGTTTCGACCCAAAGTTTCGTTAAGTTGCTTGTCATCCATACGTTTTCATTAGCAGTGATGACAACTCCTGGAGTAAAATCGCTTTTGGGCACTATTTTTCATCTAAACAACCATAGGAAGTAATTTGTGTCCATCGGCAGTAGCGGATAAAACTATCGTGAATCCCATTTTTTCATGTCCAGTAGTGCTAATAGTGCCTTTTAAGAGACGGCCTTTCTGATTGACCGTTCGGTTCTTCGACATACCGAAAATCGCATTGGGATCAGCCATATTCCCAAGTTGGTTTTATTCGCTGTCCTCCAACAGGCCTGCAGTATACAGTCTGAAGGCCTCAACATGAGATTCCCATCCCAAAGGTAAAGTTTGGCTAGAAGTGGTTGCAACACGTACGGAAAGATGATTTCTTTTCATGAATCGGTGGTTCCATGCTTCATTTCCAGTAAACTCTGAACTATTTTCTCTTCTAGCAATAGATAGGGCTTTGAATTTCATTAATGTCGTGGAAATTTGATGTTCCTGCGCTCTCTCTGATAGGCTCCATTCGTGAAGCTCATGCTCCAAACTCCGAAAATGGGGATGCCCACCACGCATTGCACGTCTTTCTTTATTCATAGACTGCTACGGATTGCCTCGGGGAATATACTATTCTGGAGCTATCACCAATTGCATTCGCCTTAGATGCGCATGAGAACGCACTGGTGAGCCAAGCCCTGGCAAACGAGTTTAGACATGAGCACTGTCTTAAAAGGCTACGATTTAAGAGGCTGCCTTTTAAAAGACAATACAATGCCACCGATAAATAAAAAATAAGCTTTTCAAGTGTTCTAATTGCCAAGAAGAGTGTTCAACCTAACAGTACAGAAACCTGCGTTCCTTTCGCAACAACCTAGTATAACCTGCGTGCTAGCGGTCGCCTACAAGTGTATAGTCGATGCATTAGTGGGTTCTTTCCTTTTCCGCATCGTCCTTAGCATTGCTTTATTACCAAAAAGAAGAGTGCTCTTTTCTTTTTCGATTGACGAGAAGCTCTTTGTAGAGAAGAACTCGAGCAATGGTAGCTCTATGGAAGTATAGGCTAACTATTGTTGCGCAATTAGTAGAGCGTTGCTATTCAATGAAGTGAGTTGTACTTCCGACTGTTTTGAGCGTGTAAAGGAAACAAGCAAACGCTGACTTATCATTTTATTCGTATTAATTTTTACCTCCTTTTGCACTTTAGTGCAATTTCTGTTAAACTTTGGGTACCATAAAAAAGCAATTGTGGTTCTGCGAGCGAAACTTTTGTCTAGCACCCTTTTTCGCTTGTTCGGTAGGTTTTGATATGGAGGAGAAGAAGAAATACTTGTGTATCTGATTCTGTACTTGTTCAGGTGTTATAGAGATTCGCTTTAACGCATAGCGCGGTGCAGGATTGCAAACTCGTATTCTGTCAATATCGAAAGGAAAAACTCCTCGCATCGAGTGATATCGCGTGATTTGGTTGAGAACATCCAATCCCAAGGGATGGGTGGTCGCTTTAACCGCTTGTTGCTCGTAAGGATTGCTTTGGTAGACGGGATAATCAAAGTCTACATAAGTGTCACCCATTTCCAACGCTTTTTGGTCGCGTTTACAATAATTAGGGTCCCTTTTCAGTGTGTTTGATATTAATTTGTAAGCAACAAGTAACCGTTCAACTTTAAAGAACGTCCTTGGCAATGGTAATGCGGAGTAGAGTACATTCTTAGCCTTTCGGAATGGAAAGAGGTGGGAGAGTGTAAGGAAAACGACTAAAAAATGGTCACAAACGCGAATGCGAAGCGGAAATGCCATCAGAAGCTTATCGTGTCTGAGACTGTACTGCCTACTCTACAGAGCTGATAGTTCTAATCGTTTACCCCACTTATTCTGGAATAAAAGAGTTAAACAAGTCTTGCGCCTACGACAAGAATACAGAAAAGCTACAGGTGGAATAATGTTCATAAAGTACCTGTAGTGAGGTGCTAGCTATATAAACCAACGCACTTTCATCGACTCGCTAAGGCGTAATCATGAAAATTTGCCTTTGTAATGCGGGAAGTTCATAGTTTCCTGCTTCCAATAATTGTAGCATAACTTTTGGCGAAAATAGGGTTTCTTACAGCTGTACAACGTCGGGAAAGTGTCATAAACCAGAGCATTTATAGACATGTTTGTTTAAAAACACTTTTCGCAACCTGTTGATCTGTAGATAAATGCTTTCAGATGCAACTTTGATTGAGGCGTAGTTTGTTAGCGGAAAAAAGGCATTGTCAACTTGTTTCGGAAAACTCAATTCGTTCCTTTGATATTTAGAAAAAGGTGGATAGTCCAAGTCTGGTTTTATTCGTTTTCTAAACTCACTCTTAGTTGAAAAGCATAATTGCTCCATTTTAGACTTGTTGGCGACAATTCTAGCACTCAAGCATGTCGCATCAGTGCACTAAGGAATCGCCTTGTTGAACAACATGACAGGAAACTTTATACAGTGTTGTTGTTTCTTGTAAATGAAATAAACACTTCCAAGTAAGTAGAATATGCGATTATTGTTCTCTCACTAACCCGTGAAGCGAACGTCTTGTGCTTAGAGGCTCTTAATGTGTCACTAACTGGTTTCCTCCGAAACACACTCGTATGCAAGAAACACTCTTAAACGTAGCCTTTGGGCAACCTACCCAATGACATTCATTAGTAGTGGAAGTGAATCGGCAATTTTGTGCAATTTTGCGTTTCTTATAACCCACAGCGTATCGGAAAACATCCACAGTAACCTATCATTTTGCATTCTAGTATCCGTGCTATGTTAGGATTCGTAGGCTCGCGACCTTCTCCACCCTGGTGCACGCATAAAGGGATATAGATTCTGATGAGCATGTTTTTCATAGCATTTTTCCATAGCGAAACGTTTCGTCATGTGCTTTATCACTCGCAATAACTGCTGCTCTTAGTGTGTTTTTTCCCAAACCGGAATAGCTCATCCAGGTTATATATATCCCGATGATAGCACTTCTAGTCTTGTGCATTCTTTGATGCGGGTTACAGTCGTTAGGAAGGAAGAATAGTTTCGAGAAGCATCATTCAGGGAAATCCTTCAGTCACAATGCGGTGCTAATCATGTGTACGGTAATTTCAAGAGGGAAAGTTAATATTATTCGCAATATTCTCTGTTCAGGGAACCTTTCGCAAACACAACTCTGCTGATGCTGACTGTCCTGTTGTGTCGTAAAACCTGCAGAAGGGTGTGCGTTCATCGCTCCATAAGTTTCGTCCAAGCTTTGATAATGACATTGAATTATGCTAAGAGTTCTCTCAGTTTCTAGCGGATCCATTGGGATGCCAATTCCTCAAAGCTATCGGAAAGGATCTACGTTCATGTGCTTTTATGCTCTTGACGATGCTAAGAGGCGACGGAATAAACGTAAATATTTATTAATAGCGCACTGCACTTCAATTACAAAAGCATAACAGTTATTGGCCCACCGCCTCTAGCTGCGGATCCAATCTATAACATGTGCTACCTCTGTAGCTTTCCTCCACACCGAGAACGTTATCACGTGCTAAGAGGAACATAAAGAAGTCATTGTACATCCCTTCAAGGCGTTTGAAAGAAGTCTTCAAAGTATTGCTTCATCGTTCCTTTCGTAAAAGTTCAACAAAGCTACAATTCTTCTCTTGGGTTTGTCTGCGCTTGTGAATCCGTGTTCATTACACATATTTGGAAAAACGCAATTTTCACCTTAAAGTTAAAAAGTCGTTCGGAAAACACTCTTTAGTGCTAATGAAGTGCTTCTCCGCGTTGTAGATAAGAAGAAGGAAGGGTTGATTCATTCTATTAAGGGAGTAGAAACAGTAATCAATGGTGATAATTTACCGCTGGATAGATGCATCATCAAGCGATTCAGTTCTCTAAAAGAGTCTTGGAACAATGCGAATGGTTCATATTGCGTAGTAGTGGAATAGTTCAATACAATAATGTTGTTATTTCCGAACAGTACGCTGGTTCTGTAAGTTCTGTAAGACGAATAGAACAGCAACACAGGCCATACTTATAATGAAAGTGTTTGATAACTATTGTTGTGGGTTTCACTCATCGTTTATGCATTTTTTTCGGAATGTGTAAGAAGAAGCAGTCTTTGGAGTGAAACATAGGTAGCTGCTACTTCTGTAGAAGCAATACTTTCGTCTGTAGCGTTGTTCTTTGTTAGTCATGTAAGCAAACTTAGAAGGATGCTAATAAGTTGGATATCAAATCGGTGACAAAGGTTGCAGACGAAAGTCTCTCTTCGCAAAAAAAGAACAACAACAAGAGTGCGCAAGTTTTGGATACGAGCTCACATAGCTTTTCATAACACTATTGGTATTCCCCATATAAACGACTATGCAGTGTTTCAGCATCGTTCCGCATTGGTTCTATTGACAATACCTGTAATGACTTGAATCATTGGCGTAATTAGTAAGGGAGATTGCTTCGCTACGTTGCTCATAAGTACAGCACAATCCGGTGAATGTGCTAATTCCCCTTAGTCGTGCCTTTGATCGGCGCACGGTGAAGATGAACAATAAAATGGTTCGTATGTAACAAATCTAGTGCGTTCATGGCAGCTTTAAGTCAAGGTAGTCTTTTGTATTTTTGGAGAAGGCCACGCAATCGTTATCGCTTTCTGAATGGTCAACGTCCTTGCAGTTGGGACATGTCTCCAAATAATTGTGGGAATTGGAGACGGACCGTAGGGAGGGGAGCCCTTTGCCTTATTTGACGTAGCATCACTTGCACGTATCCACAAACCTGGTATCTACGGCACATTGTTTCAAGGAAGTCAAGAGGATGCGAACGAATTCGGCGTTTTTACCACGGTCAGGTAGTGAGAATAAGACATGCGCACTATCAAAGTGCCTTTTTCTCGGAAATTTCTTCTTTTGTAAGCCTTCCTTTAACAGAAAATCCTTGAGAAGAGGAAAAGTTTGCTTTATTGCACTTTTCATTTTTTGATGCCCAGGCCGATGTTTCGTATAATCAATTACCGAGGTATTGTATTCGGTAAATCGGTAGGCGCTTGGTATTCTTCGCACCGAAGTAGCTACATAGGACACTTTTGGAAGCGCATCATGTCAGAGGGAATATGCTCCATCCCTTTAGAATCCAAATGATGGCTTCGCTGTATAAGGTTCAAGACTTTAGTTCGGAAAATCGCTTCAGAGCTATTATTCCCCATAACCGTTTCTATAGTGATTGGAAGCGATTCCACAGTTTTCTAGAAACTACTCAATAAAACTTGAAAGTGGTGCCGATATTTTCAGTCACTAGTGACTGCCCGGTCGGTCGCTTAAGACTCGCATTCTTTTTCGTTTCCTCCTCTAAAGATGATGAAAAAGGAAGGAAGTATATTTATTCTTATTGGTACGCTTTTTGGTGATAGGGGAGAGTTTAATTGGTTTCCCTTTCTAAAAGCTTTTCTTTAATCTGCAATTAGGACAAAGTCTTCGCAATACTAGAAAAGAACAGAATATAAGTCCTTGCAACAATGAAAAATGCTTTGGATGAAAGGTTTCCTGATGCGTTTTCGCTCTCGGGAGGCATCTTATAGTCCAATGAATACCCATGATTGTGCCCGTCGGAAATCACTCGTTCTAACTAAAGAAAAAATGGCGAGCGGTATTCAGAAAAGGCGAAGAAGGATAACTAAGAAAGCGAGAAAAACGTTTCAAAGAATAGAAAGCGAAGCTAATTCTAAAAATGGGGACTCAAGAAGCGAACCAAAGTCTTTTTTACATAAAAACTGTCAGCAAGATTGCTAAAATGGGATATTCTTCCGGAATTCGTTTCATGAATTCCGAAATGCCGATTTATTAATAATCCCTCTCAAGACGCATATCGCTTACACGAAAAATAGAAGCGACTATCTTTGCTCATATATGTTCATATATGCTCGCTCATGCTACAATGTTCTGAAATCAGAGTATTGGAGAAAAATAATTGCTAGTCTTTGGAAACAGCACACATTAATGTTTTTTGATTCGGTGAGCATGGAGTTGCATAGCGTTCGCAGTTCTACACTGGGGATGAAAAAAAAATAACTCATTCGAAACTTTCAATCAAGAAATTGCACGAAAAATGAGAAATAAAAGACAATATTCCGGGATTTGTTGTTCGGAACCAAAATAGTTGCCTTGAAAATCGGTTCTTTTTAGTTGAAAGAGTCATTTTTTGCTTCGGTTAGTCGCATTCGTAACTATTCAACCCCAAACTCAAAGTGCTATCAGTTTGTACTCTTCAGGGAATTCTCGCTAATAATGCCGATAGCTTATCACGCAATTTCTGGTACTGAAACAACCACTCGGTATTCGAGGATGAACAATGAGCGAAGAAGCAATTCAAACGTAGAAAACTGAAAGTTAGTATATTCGTGCTAGCAAAGCGTTTCGAAGGCATGCATGCACTTTGTCTATCGATAAGACGTTGTAACAAAAGTAATCGCAATCTTTTACCGCTTACTGTATAATCCTAAACGCTACAAAGGTTGGTAGTGAATGGGGAGTTGCCTCACGTGGTGATGCATTGTTCGAACGCTAACTTGACTGAATCAAACACTTTCTCAGCTTTAAGCGTAAGATCGTTGCATTTGGAGTGTTAGTGCTTTTCATGAACCATAAAGTCACCTTAGCATTTGCGATTGCTATTATGATTAAACTCTAATGGATGCGCAATTGCTTAACTCTAGTAAACAGCGATGCAAAAACTCCCTCATTGTTCGAGTCTATTTAATCGGTGCTTTATTGTGACAAAAACACACTTTTGTTGCTCGCAAGAGTGCATAGTGTAACTTTCACTTTTTTCGTTTTGATTGCATCATACCGTAACGAAAATGCTTTTATCCCATCCGATGGTTATCACTCGGATAGTTTGTCGATTGCTTTGGTGAAGCTAATCGTAATCGCGTATAAACAATGTCGGCAAATTTCCGACTATTTTTTGATGCTTTCTCATTGTAAAGGACTGGCGAGAAGCTTCCGATAATTCTACCTCATCGAACGATTTAGAATATGCGATTGTGAAACGCAACACTGCATTTTCGTTCCGACAACAATAGCAGCTTTCAATAATGGTTGGTTTTATAAAGAGGTGCGTTAGTCAATGGTGCGCTTGTTTTTGACTCGTAGGCATAGCATAACTGACCATTCCGGAACTTTGGGGACATGTTGGATGCATTCCGGCCATCAAATCCATCTTTTAGCTGTCTTTATGTAGCCTTTCTAGCTCACTTCTCAAAGTGCTCAGAGTATTCCATTCTCTTTCTATTGACGCAAGTCGCAGTGATGCTGCCAAGGATCGCCGCATCTAAAGGATAAACTTTGTTGGTACAAAGTGAATCATAACTCACAGAATTGTTGGCAGTGCGCGTCGAAAGAGTGTAGCAACGAGACTGAAGTAGCGCATTACAGGACTTCTCGAAGTGGGAAAGGTTTGAGAGATTGGGAATCGGGTACAATTACGTTAGCTTTTAGAATAAGAACCAAAACTTCAAACGCTTGTGCTATCTCAAAATCGGCATACGTAGCGGAAGTGAAGTGTTGATTCTAGAGAAAGAAATTGGTGCGCATGGGATTCCTTGCGTTTGACTGATTCGGATACAAACCGAATTTCTGCGATAGCATAAATCGGCATTGATTGACGATTATAACTGTTTAACGGTTGTTTCAGAACTTCCTAAGAAAGTGTTGGCCAACATGATTGATTGCTATACTGATGCGTGCATGCTTACGTGTAGCACGTTCTTCGTTGCATCCCAGTAAGCTGGGCATTGGCTGGTTTCTGAAAATCGGGAAGGGTTTGATGGCATCCAAGTTAAGTTTTGAACATAAAATCGAGCGGATATATGCCTTTTATAAAAGCGCTATCCTCCGATTTGTATGCTTTCATAGCGGAAAAGTCATTGTGGTCCCTTATTTAAGACTCGGGGAAAATACTGCTCGTCTATCTGTAAAAGAACTTTTTCTTCCGTCCTTGATTGCGTGTGCACATTATTATCCTTTATAGACCAATCGGGTGCCTTGTTTTTGCAATCATTCAGCCTGTATTTTAGCATAAAAATTAGCTTTATTTCTTTGTGAAACGTGTTGTTGTTTATGCGTTTCCCCTGCGGTAGTCCTATAACCCAAAAATGGTCGAAAAGACGGAAAACTTGTGCTCAAGATTGAAGTTGTCAGCTTATTCGAAAAATCCGAAAGCACAATGACGCAACTTGTCAAAGGTGCGCAACATCAGTATTGAGCGATCGACTCGCAAATGCGAAAGAAGCATTTTGTCAAAAGGTTGATTCAATAGTTTGGATAGAAGTCAAGATATTGTGCTCATGTCCGAGTTCCATTGACGCAACCACACACGGAGCTGTGGGAATACTCCATAAGATTGGGAGAAGAACAAACTTCGTTTTGAAGCCTCTAATCGGTCAATTTTCTCAATTTAAGGAAAAAGTATGGCGCAACTGATAAACTTTCTCTAGTCATGTAAAAGAAAAACACGAAGCGACTTAATGTTCGTTGGAGATTCATCGCAGTTCTACTGAAATTTCCGGATTGTTAAATGAAACAGAAAAATTAACTGATCGCATTTCTTGTAATGCGGATAGAATGGTCGTAGGGAAAGGATATACTTCTGAGATGCGTTCTTAGTTATAAAAAGACAAAAGCGGTTGAACCCGCAGATACCAAAATACACTTCCAGTTGCCCTATTGCGATTGGAAAAAGGAGCATAGACGGATTTGTAGCATTTCCAAGACTAGTTCATAAGTGAACACCGGTAAACCGCATAATTTGAAGCGAAAAAGTTGCTTCTCTTACTTCCAAAACATTGGAACAGTAAGGAAAATGAACTGGAGAGTCTAATATGTTGCAACGCACAAGAAATTTTGAAAAAAGTGCAGTATAAGAAAGTTAAGGAAGCACCAATGAACCACTAATGTACGATATGCATGATTGATACAGACGTTGTAGCTTTCTCATGCTAAACTTAACAATAGAGACTGGCAAATCAAAGTGAAAGAAGCCGATAAGAACGAACATCCATCCATCATCTAGCGCTATTATGGAACTAGAAGTGGCTTGTAGGAACCACTCTTTTGGATGAAGAACGAATGAGAAGGACTTTGCGGACTATATAAATAAGATAACTATGAAAAAGTCAACCAAAGTACCTTCGGATTACTCATTGCTTCAACATGGCTTAATTGGAGTTTCGTTGCATGTTGTTTTTGACTATCATCGCATCCTTCAAAGTTAACCAGAAGGAATCATTGCAAACAGACGATGACGGATAGGACTCCACGTCAAAAAAGTAATAATTGAGAGTTCTCTGGGGCTGCAAACGCCTTCAGAGCCTCCTTTGTTCCCTTAGCACTCACATTGTTGTCAGGATTGTGATGGTCGCTTAAAGCAATGAGAAGAACTTATTGTACCGCAGAGTTTAGAAAGTTTTTCTTCTCTGAGCGATTGTTTGACTTGGGATGCCCACTTCCCTCTGAGTGATGTGTAAGAAGCAACAACAGTCTCCTTGTCCAAAGATTAGAAGAGAGAGTCACAGTCAATTGCTTTTCTTAGGGAAGCTAATTCTCCCAGTTAATGACGTAGGAAAACAAAAACCGCACGTTTTTACCAATTTTTACATGAAAAAGGAATGAGAACGGCTAACTTGAATAACTTATTCAAGTTAGCCCGGTTTTATCATACGCTAAAGAGAAATTCGAGATCTTCTTCGAGAAGTTGGTTCAGAGAGTTGGGATCCTGGCCAATAGTGCTCTC
>JAQFYM010007310.1:0-10559 GCA_034694785.1 Agrenia bidenticulata
ACATTTTTTATAAGACCAATTTGCTTTTTAGAAGTTTGATTGATATGAATTTTCTTTAAAAATACACATTGAGAATTTTTTATGACTTTGGTTTTAGCTTATTTTATTTCTAATTAAATTAAGCGTTTTTTTCAATGACTCGTAGAGTGTTCTAAATTTTTATACTGCCGTAAATTAAAAAATTTTAAGGTAGGAAAACATTTTTTTTTTTCTAAATAAAATATAAATAATTTATTATTTATGAAAAAATACCATAAAATGTCATTTCACTTTTTTTTCTTTTAGTTTTCGCATGCATTTAGTTGTATCATGACCGTTTTACCGTTGTTTTTTTCGGAGAAAAACACAATGCAAAATTTAAGAAATTAATTTTTTTAGTAGTTCCGTTGACGTTATTATAAGTTTTTACAAACTTTTGCAGTTTAAGAAAACAAAATCCATAAAATTTCTGAGTAAAGGTTCTTTCATCGAACGCATTTTTTTGTTAAGTTACTTGGATCTTTTTTGGCAGAATAGAAGCGTATCTTTTGGCGAATTCTGCATCAGACCGGACAAGACCGGTCCACTTAAAAAACTACAAAATATTTTTGCAACCGGAACCGGACTGCAATAAATGACCGGACCGATAGACTGAACCGGAAATACGAAGCATATATATACTAATAAAAAAGCTTTTATTGGCCTAAAATCAATGGCTTAGACAGAATAATTTGAAAAAGGAAAGTCTACATTTTTTTTCATAAAATGCTAGAAATCTTAATATTTGCTAATAAAAAAGCAACTTATGTTTTTTATACACATTCAATATAATCTTTGTTTATTCGGAATTTATTAAAACAAACACTGCCTAAAAAACACCCCTAAATAGTTAGACAAAATTTTAAACAAGGGGTTTTGTCTATCCTTTTCCTGTTTTATCATACCAATGCCTGTAGTATATATAAATACAGTGTTTACATTACAAAAAAAGTTTTTTTTGTTAAGATTCTTTGTTTAGTCACAGTTGTCAAGCATATATATTTTTTATAATTTGTAAGTTCGCTAAAATATGTAAATCACTTAGAATAGACAAATTTACTGCATAAGGTTGTCCTTACAACATGAAACACAATCCAAAGACAGTTTATATGATCTTTCATAGATAAATGTAAAAACTGCCCTTAACCCTTTTAAGCGCTTGTTTATAAAAAAGCCATTCATACACTTAGATTGTCGCAAAAAAAATCCCCTGCCTAAAAAAAAAATTAGTGTAAAACATTGCATATTCTATGCTTCAAACATGGTAATGTTTGCAGCAAAATACATAGCGTTAAGTCCTTTTAATTTGCAAAAGCAGAAATTGTATGTAAATAAAAGCTTACTACATTTTTTGCGCTATTTAAATGTATCTTCACATATATGAATGTACCATAAGATAGGAACAATAAGCAGCATGAAAACCTTCACCTTACAAAAAAATAGAATAATACTTATACGCAAATATTTAATATATTTTACATAACATTTTTTTTAAATAACTTGCAATGCGTTTTAAATCTTGTCCCTTATGCAAATATTCATATCTGCGCAAATATAGGAAAAAAAAATATCTAGCTGTACGCGTATCATAAAAAACAGATTATTTTCCAAAAGCATAGCAAAAATTTTATGCCATTGTTAACCAAAATATATGAACGGCCCGGTAGAGTCCTCGGTCTAGTTCGGTTAAGTCCGCAGTCTGGCTGTTCCGCGGTCCTGTTCATTTCGGTTTTTTTCTAGTCTGATGCAGACCTCTAGTTTATATCTAAAGAATTTAAAAATTTAGCTGACGCATTTTTTTTCACAGTAAAAAATGTTTACCTTTTGTGGTTAGACAAAATATGACATTGCGTTGTACAAAGACACGCATGTTAATTGTATTAAAAACGCTTTCATGTTAAAAGCGACGAATACAAAAATGTTCGTGGCGATAAGCTACTTTTGTAAAAAAAAACATAAGCACCCGTTTGCAACAGCAGGACATAAGATTTTGTAAAATGTAAATCTTTTTTATGCTATTTCTATTTCAAACGAACGCTGACTAAGCATGCTCAAAAAAACAAAAGGCTACGATACGTATTGCAGGTACCATAATTAAATTTTTTTATTTGTGGACGCTTTTTGTATAAAAAACACGAATTTGCGTTTATACCTTATCAAAGAAAATATATGTTGTTTTAAGAGGTATCTTAAATAGCAGTCACCAAATTTTTTCAGCTAATAGTTGCAAATTTGCATGAAGTTTCGATGTATTCAACGCAACAAAAAACGCGGGCACGCCAATAAGTTGCGGCTGTATTAACTATCCGTATGGCTAGAAAGGAATTTGCAAAAAATATATGGATTCTTCAAGCAAGTGTCTGCGTTTAAGTTATATGAGCAAGGTACTTATAAAAGTTAGACAGGTATTTTTTTGTGCTTTTGTTAAGAAAAATTCTCATTTTTGATACAAATTATTTTTTTTTTGTTTTTTGCACCGTAAACAAAGGTTATGTTTTTATCTCGTAGCAACCATCCATTTTAGTACTCAATTATACCGGTATATTTCGTAGTTTTGTGATAGGTCTACAACATATGGACGTAACCTAAATTTAGAATTTTTGCAACATTTTTAAAAATAAGTAAAATGTATATATTACAAGTTAAACACTGGAAAACAAAAACGCCTGCCAAAAAACGTATAAAGTCTTTATGCTACAACAATTAAAAGCATTACGTGTTTTTTATGACATATGTTGCATTTGAAAGTAGCACAAATACAGCTAGTATTTATAAAAAAAAGTAAAAAAATATGTTTGATCCATATATGAGATTATTATAAAAAAATAATTGTAAGTAGGTCTAAGCTAGATAATTGTATAATATAGATACATAAATTTTGTGTACGTCATTTAAATGTCAAAAATGGCATTCATTGTCGTTTAAATACACACATTAGGTTTTTTGTATAATAGTCATACTTAAAGATTAGTTCTGGCGTTTTAGTTATTGCAATTATGCTTAAATTTACAAGGCTTACAGTTTAAATTTTTTTAAGATGCTAATATATTTTTATTCTAGTATGAAAATTTACATGCTTTTGCGGCCATATTTTTTTTACCGAACATTTGCAGCTCAAATTATCACTGGCATTATGTTTTTTTTTTTTTTGCAAAAAACAACAAAACCCATCCAGTGGCGTACCCGGAATTTTTAAGACAGGTGGTAGGCAGTGATTTTTATTAATTAAAGGGCCCTTAAGCCTAATTTCAAGCGTTCTAATCCAAGTAATTTTTTTCTGAAAAAATTTTATATAAAAATTTTAAGATAGATTCTTGAAATCAAAAAAATCTTAGCACATAAAGGGACCTCTCTAACTCAGGCTTAAAAAATTCTGCAGAGAGGTTAAGGGTAACCCCCTCGGTACGCGCCTAACCCCATTATAGTAAAATTGGTTTACTTCTTTAAATTGCAGCTTTGATAAACTAAACAAAAAAAAAAGAAGCAAATATATTATTTTTTGTAATCAGCAAACATATTTATATTAAAAAGCCCTGAAAATGTTGCATTATAAAAAACCTACATTTTTAATTGTGTTTTGGCTAAAAAAAAATATATCGGTATATAAGACATGAGAGTACAGACACGAAATTCTTCATGCGAGCTAAAGAGGGCCGATTTAATCAATAAATATGCAATTTGTGCATATATCGGGATCCCGGGTATTTCAATGTAAGTCCCGGGATTAAAATATCTTCTTGTAGAAGGTAAAAAGAGCAGCGATGTGAATTTTCGGTATTTTTGATAATTTTAAACATAGAATAATTTGCTAATATGGATAAAAAAAAACTCAATTTGTAATCTGTAAAAGCCCAAAAAATATAATTAAAACTGGTAAATGGTAATTTTTCCCTTTTTCATGCAAATAAGAGTACAAAACCAAGCCAAAAAGTTCTTGTGCAATTTAACATACAACAGAGTATGTATTAAAAGCCCAAAATAAACTCGCTAGAGAGATATTTCACTAAAATATTTTTGGCTCTGTTACAAGGCTGGAACATAAGTGTAAAAACCGAAAACTCGCACCAAAACAAAAACACATAACCAAAAACGGCGTGCCTCAACGTATTTAATGCTATAATTATTACAAAAAAATGAATACATTAGTTTTGTTTGCTTTTTTTGCTTTTTTTTGTAATTATGTATATGTAGTAAAACTTCACGGGGCACCAGGATTTCCCGGGAAAGAATACACCTCTTTTCTGGGAAAGTCGGGAAACATGATAATAAAGTTTTGAGAACCCTTGTTAAGAATTTAGTCATTTATACCCCTGTGTAGATTCATGAGCAAATCCCATGTAGTTTATAATTTTTCGATCGAAAAAACCATTTTTTCATTATAAAACAAAAAAAAACAGTAAAATTTGTATTGAACACTATCAAAAAACAAAAGTTGATGACTGTACAAAGCCGTAATAAATGCAGCAAATATTTACGTTTAGAAATAATAGTATTTTTAGCTTTAATTTAACCTTTAAAAGTATTTTATAGTTAATTGGCGAAATTTTGTTAATCTGCAAAAGACATCTATATAAACCTACTGTATTTTGCGTGTGGGTTTTCAAATAACAAAAACGTCTTTTATGCACTGATTTTTTCGAGTACATTTATACTGCAACCGTGCATAAAAAAATTTATTATTATATTATAGGTAAAAGAAGCAATTATTATTTAAGCGTATAAAAAATTATCAGTGGGTACGAAAATGCAAAATCTACACCATTCGATCAAGAAAAAATGTAAATAAAAACGGGTGTGACATAAAAAGAAAGAAAAAAAAGTAATATTTATATCGAATTATTTCAAACAACATATAATAACTTTATTAAAAAAATCGCGTTTTGGTACGCAATTTTTTTTTCTGTTACACC
Source organism: Agrenia bidenticulata (assembly GCA_034694785.1). Lineage (NCBI taxonomy): Eukaryota > Metazoa > Arthropoda > Collembola > Entomobryomorpha > Isotomidae > Agrenia > Agrenia bidenticulata. The sequence continues at coordinate 4,929 of JAQFYM010007310.1, forward strand.
ATAGAAAGCAATTTTTTTTTAACAACAGGCAATATGTAAAAACAATACCAAAAGGAAAAGAATGGAAAAAAATCTTCTATTTGCGATAACTACATAGTTGATTGCGACAGACACACATAGGTCTTACATTATCTAGCATAAGTATGCGTAGAATATATTATCAAATAAAAGGTTATCAGGTTTTTTTGTATTGATTGCTGTTTGCTTGTAAATTGATAATGCTTTTATAAGTTCAGGTGTTGTAAGTTTTAAAAACTAGTAATTTTGAACTATAAAAAAATCTTTGAATGCTTTATATATAGATTTACATAATGTTCATAGCTGAAAACCATCGTCTGAAGAAATAACGCTTATTAGAATCTACAGTTCACCACACATTCTTTTAGTTGTACGTACTTCAATACTGTGTTCTAGTTTTGTGCGTCTTTGGCATCCATTTGCCAGTTGTAAACTACAAACGGTGTGTATATGAAAGGTCACGCAAATACTTATACACAAAATAGCAAACAAGCATATTGCAAATGTTTAAACAACACTAAAACAAGACAAAAAAACCTATATTGCTAAAACAACGGTACTGGACTCAAAAACTAAAACTCACGATTAAATAGAAAGTGAAAAAATACTACCAAAAAACAAAAATCGTGTCAACTTTGCATGCGTGTAAAAACAATGATATTATACAGACATACCTTTATAAAAAGGTGTAGTAGATTAATGAAAGTTAGATTCAATGCCGTGTTTCATTTAGATAAAAATAAGTTTTTTATTCCCAACAAATTTGGAAAAATCCACACACAGGCCTTGCTATTACCCGAGAAAGAATATAGCAAAAAATTAGCAAAAGAAATTTATGCTTATCTAAATAAATTATTTTAACTTAACTGAAAAATTATTGCATGTACGCTTTCGTACATATAGAAAAGCGTATCAACGGCTTGCATTTTTGAGCACGTAGCAGTGTTTTTTTTTTTTCTTAGCAGCGCAATTGTCAATACTGCAGCCTTTATGTTGATTTCGACATTATAGCTGCCTGTAATACAAAGTAAGTAAAACTAACAGTATTTCTGTAAATTTAACTAAAAGTTGGCATGCAATTCTTTTATGTTTCTAACAAAAAAAGTGTGCAATCTTATAAGTTCCATTTACCAAATAATGTATGTTTTTTTTTTGTAATGCAAAACGCAATATCACCATAAAAGCACAACTTACCGAACTACTGCTCTTGTAACAAATTTTTAAAAACTTTTGTTTAGTTGTAAATCATTCTGATAAAAAACTATTAAATAGTAACTTAGATTACTTAAACAGACTTTTTGAACGCATAATCATACATTAAGTGCTTGCAGGCGTTTTTATTTTCTTCGTATATTTACAAGAGCAAAAACACGTTACATTCGTTTTTTGCAATTAACCAAAAACTATACTGAAGTATTTTTCAATAAAAACAATGAACAGGCATTCATTTTACTTTAAACTAGTGTGTATATTTGCTAGCTATACTTTCTACGAAAGTCTCAACTAATCGCGGACTAAAATCATTTTCTTTAATTTTTTGTTTGTTTTTTGTACATTGTATCATATGAGTTGTTGGTACTAGTTCTTGCTGTCGTCAAAAGACAAACTTAGCCAGCAAACTAGCTAGAACTAGTTCCGTAATATACTAAACATGCAACCGCTGTTAGGGATTAACATTTAATTTCTTCTACAAATGTGTTATTATAAAAAAAACAATTTAAATCATAATGTTTATGTTGTAAAATTTGTTTTCAAACATTGTATAAAAACTTTGCCATCGATGTGCGCACAGTGTATTGCTTAACCAGTATCAGATCGTTTTTACATCGTTGTATGCAAGAATATTTTGACTCATATACAACAAAGCGTACAAAAAAGAATACACGCAATATCCAATTTGCAATACGTCTACAAGAAAAATAAAAATAGCCTATAATTACATCTACATGTTATGGCTTTTTTAATATATATTGATTTAGTTTAAACAATTTTTAAAGTGCGACATAATGTAATACACAATAAACAAAAACAACCATTAAAACAAGGCTTCCAGATAAATAAGCTTTTTTCTGTATTTGCCTATAAATCCTGTATTTTAACTATCGATATGTTTTTTTTTGCTAATGGAATACACATAACACTCCTTTTTATAAAAACATGATAATCCTGTCGCGGTCTGTATACACAGACTAAAAAACGCAAAGATTACCCTTTGCAAGATACTAAAAAATAAGTAATTGTGTTTCGGGTTTTTAGATACTACCCAGACATAAAATAAAATATAAATTTAAGAAGGTAAAAAACAAAAATTCGGCACTTCAAATTCCCAAAACACAAAAAAAAATCTACATTAGTATCTACTTGTCTTCGATAGGGTGCTAAATTAAAGAGAGGTAGAAAATTAGCAGTATACAATGAAAATTTGTTTAATGGTGTTTTTTGCAATGAAAAACTAAATCTACAATTCATGAAGTAATAACTAAGCGCTTTCTGTAAATTGTCCAACTTTTTTGACAATTTTTTATATTGTTTTGTCTACAATATTTATACGAAGGTATTGACATAGAAAACGCATACGTGTTGAGTAACACTGTCGTAAAAAAAGACACTTTTATAGAACGCTTGTTAGTAAATCTACACATTTGGGTACAAAATATGGCATTTTAAAACCAACAACTAGGTGAAGATTACAATTTTATACAAAAAATTGCAATTGTATAAATTTTGTTGTGTATTGTGTTCCACGGTTTTTTATACGATGATCATGCCAAAATAAGCGTTTTTCGTAAAAAAAATATGAGAATTGCTCGGCATAGACCAACCTCGCGCACTTCTCCTAACAGAAAGTATTTCGAACTCGCCAAATACTTTTTTTAGAGATTTTTGTTTCTATAGATATATTAAGTATAATTGTAATTGTAACTGCATACATGAAATTTAAATAATATATAAAAGAACATATTCTAAAATTTACTTGTTTCCTGTCAAAATAAAAACTATTTAAGCGCAATATACCTCACTATTTTTACATTTGAACCCATAATATACGCACAGTAGTTAAGGCCTCAAATTTTTACCTTATATATTATTTTATTGATTTTGGACTATTGTCTATTATTTCAAATATTAATTTTGGCTTGTTTGTGCTTTAAGGGTTTTTTATTTCTATTCACGAGTTTGGCGCAAAATAAGAAAGCTGTTATAACTAATTAATGCTAGAAAAAAATAATATATGCAACAATGTCTTTATAATATGATTGAAATATGATTAAAAGCAAAAATAATACATTTTTTTTTTTAATTATCATTCCTTACATTTAATTGTAAACGTTTTTGTTTTTTTTTATATTACATGTAAGTATATCTATAAATTAATACTCGTGTCATTTTTAATTTTTGCAATGTAAAAGTTTTTCACTCAAAAAGAAAAAAATCATGATATCAGAAGGCGCTTTGTGCATTATGGTCGCAAAATTCAACAACATTAATTTAAAAACTTTCAAAAAAAAAAGAAAAAAACATTCAAGAGAAAAATGTAGCTATAGTTCCTGCTATTTATAAAACGAGCCATATAGAAAATCAAACAGAAAATTTATAAAGAATACGCATACGTAATTTAAAGGGTATTTTTTGTACATTTTCATAACTTTTTAATGTAAAAACAAGTCTAAGTATGTTAAATAATGTCTTTCGTCGCTGTGGCGTTTACACAAAAAAGGTTCTGGTAATTTTTTAGGCGCGATAAAATATATAGTATTTTTTTAAAGAATAACAAAAAACATAGAAATGTTTTTGGCTTTTCGATTCAGATTGTGCTTGTTGAGAATTCTTTAAAGCTCTGTATTTTAAAAACTATCAGAAATTGTTTAAACAATGTTAGATAGCGTTTTTATATACAATAAAAAGGCAAAAGAGTTTTTTAAAAAAACAAAATACATTTTTCTTACATGAACCCGCACTGGCAGACCCAGGAAGATAAGGGAGAATAGGATAAGGTTGGGCTATTCGTTATAGGGCGCAAAACACGCCTGTATTGTAATCAAGGTTGCAGTTCATGCCTATATTGTTTTGATTTTTAGAATCAAAATACAAAAAAGTTATGAAAATGTTAAAAAAAAAATAAAAGTGTTGAAACATCAAATAAAAAAGTTATTACTGTTTATTTTTACAGAAAACACTATTTCCGCCTGCTTCATAAATCTCTGGGTACGCAACTGTGAATGAGATATATTTTTTGTGGTATTTTTTTTTTGACTATGAAGCGTCTTTATAAAGGGAAAAGAAAAAAAAACGACGCATTTACTGTATATAATTTACATTATAATTACATTTTAAGTATTATTTTCTTGTCTCAAACAGAACAAATACTAAAACGTCAAAAAGCTCAAAGGCTTCTACTTGTATGTATTTAAAACAGTGTACTTTACTTTTCATAATACAAATAACCAAAAAATGGTCTGGGGTCATTAAAAATGGTCTTTTTAAAAGCTATTTTCAATCTAAAAAGTGAAATGTACTAATTATTTTCTTTTAAAGTAAAAAATATAAATTATGTAAAATGAGTAGAAAAACAAAAAAAAATGTCGGATTAAGGTGTCATTTAAGTAAAAGTTTTGCATTTTTTTGTCGATAATGACAGTATATAAATATATGATAGTAAGGATGCGAGCATTAGCCGATAAATATAGAAAAACTAAAAGTGTAAAATCTTGTATTTGTTTCACCATTATTTGCCTTTTTTACTTTATAGTGACACATGTTATAAAATATTTTCTAGCAAGATTTTCGCAAACTTTGTACAAGTAAACTTAGTCTACAACACTGACATATAATAAAGCACAATTGGTCTCAATTAGATTTTATGTTTTGTAACTTACAGCGGCTATATGAAAAATAAATTTACGAGAGCATTTGACAATATAAAAAAAAAACTGACGTACAAAAATTCGAGTTAATACCACGTATTACTAAGACTTATTTACCACCGCTATCGGTAAGTTTTGTTATGTTTTTAGTTTACAAAAAAAAAAATCAAGACATAATTTTTTCTGGTAAAATTACGCTAGAAAAAAGTTTATTTTACCTTAAGTAATATAAACAATACAAAAAGCGCCTCCATAAATATGCCAATGCCAATGCCATAACAATTTATATTCTTATATTGTAAGTGTATCTTCAAATAAGTATTCTTAACGAGAGTTTTACAATTTATATACTAGACACAAAAGATAAACTGCAAGAAAAACATAGGTAAGAGAATTTTTTATACACAATGGTAATATTTTAGAGTGATAGATAACTTGCGATAAACGTATTGCGTATTTTGTAGCGCTAGATATGCATCTGTCGCTTTTTCGAACCATAAAACTGCCTTCCCAGTTTTATATTTTTTATTTAAAAAAAATGCAAATATCATGACTCTTTTTATATAAGTTTTGCAAAAACATATCTACAAAATAAAAAAAAACTCGAAAAAAAAAAAAATGATTTGCTACATACAAAACATCATCCTAGTATAAGTGTTGCTGTTATGCTCGCTCTCGATCTCGAACCGTATGCTGCTTTGACAAAGATTTTATTTTGCATAAATTTAAAAAATTGTATCAATATTTA